>JARHVA010003005.1:942500-985000 GCA_037957365.1 Torreya grandis
AAGTAGGAATAAATAACTATACCACCAACTCAAAACCACCAATGAGAATCATACCACATAAAGGAAAGTCCCCATGCCTAGTCCTATGAGACCAACCATCAGTGACCCTAACCACGCCATCAATCTACTAGATGGTGGAGTTAAGCATCCAAGATTTATAGAAAGAGGATGAGAAAAAGATATAAATAAGCTAAAAAAATAAGGTATAATCAACTACAATCTACTGAGGTAAGCACACAACCTCCAACATAACCATCACAATATAAACCAATCCAAGAAAATCATAATAGAAGGTGTTCAATAAACCTTTCTTAACCAAGTAGAGAGGAATGGCACACAACCCACACAAGACCAAACACACTTTATGTAAAGAAAAAAAATCAAAAAATAAATCCATAATAAAACCCAAGTTAAATGAGAAATAAGTTAACCCCAAATGGGATAAAAATGTAGTTGACCATCAAGCAAAAACATTAAAAATAGTTAAGATCAAATCATGAAGCCAAAATAAAATAGTCCACTAATATAAAAAATAGCTTAGAAGTGAAATTTGAGACTCAAAAAAATATTTACTAACTTCACATCCAAACACCTAAAAATCCTTCTAAAATACTAGTGTAGATAACCCATATTTATTCCTACAAATTAAACTATACAAAAAAATGCATTATCCACCTAGGCTTCAAAAATAAATGTCGATGCAAGTAGAGATCAATATAAGTTAAAAACCACCATAAAACCTTAATTCAAGGCCCAAATAAAGCTAAACCAATATTAAATCTAATAAGATAGTTTTATGGCTATATCCCCCAACAAATCATTTAATTAATACCAAAACCAACAAACTAGCACATTCAATTCTTTGCATTGCGTGGTGGGGTCAAATATGTTAGGATCTTAGATCACAATTGATTACATTTGTATAAGCAACTAAACACGGAATTGAAACAGAAGTAATAAGTAACTAGAAATCAGAAATAATAGATAATAGGAGATACGAGAAATAATACAATCTATATTAAACTCTTCCAAAAGGAAATACAATGAAGAAATATCTCTCTCCTCACACCTCTCAGATGTACAGTAATTATCCTTCAAGAGTTCTCTCTCTCTCAATCAATTACAACCAACTCAACAATTGAGTTGTCTCCAACAGATCTTCTTGATCTTGCACCTTGCAGATCTAATTGACCTTGCACACCCTAAATTACAAGACTACCCCATGGGTCTCTTAAATAGAATGAGAAGCAAACAATAATTAGAAAAACAAACTCAAGACTAATTTTAGTCTTTACATGCAAACTAGCTATTCTCCTAAAATTAGAAATGCTGTCTAATTTTAGAAATGCATAGAAGTATGATGTTGGTCTTAAGATGATCGATGCTGGCCAACCCCTAACCAATGTCAAAAACTATGTGACCAATGCCAGTTACTGGTTAAGCCTAGCAACCACCACATGAGCTCATTAGTGAGGCTTTTAGCTCCACAACTCAACAATCTCCCACTTGGAGATAAATAGCTACACCTATACCTGTACAACAACATCCTCTAGCTTGTTTCTCTGGCTTGTTTCTCCCTCTTCAAGTTCAAACTTGAAGACCAACAAAATTTGAATGAAGATTCAACTTCTCCTTTGTTACCATCTTTGTTAACATATCAACAGGGTTCTTATCCATATGGATCTTTTTTAGCTTTAACTGTCCATCCTATAATACCTGTCTAATGAAGTGGTACTTAAGCTGTATATGTTTGGTTCTTGAATGAAAGGCTAAATTATTTGCCAAATGAATTGCACTTTGACTATCACTGTATAATCTACAACTCTCTTGGTCCTTTCCCAACTCTTCCATGAATTGAGTCATCCATATCATTTCCTTGCTAGCCTCTATGATTGCAATGTATTCTGCCTCTGTAGTAGACAAGGCAACAACCTTCTACAACTTTGAAATCTAGCTAACCGTTGATCCACCAATAGTGAACACATATCCTGTGGTGCTTCTCCTACCATCCAAGTCACTTGCCATATCTGAATCTACATACCCATGTAGAGAAGTGTTTGACCCTCCATAGCATAAATGCCTACTATTGGTCCCTCTCAGATATCTGAGAATCCATTAAACTGCTTTCTAGTGTTCCTTTCCTAGATGGGCCATAAACTTGCTAACAAATCCCACTGCTTGGGCAATATCAGGTCCAGTAGATACCATTACATACATCAAGCTCTCAACTGCTAAAGCAGATAGAACTCTACTCATGTACTTAACCTCATCATGTGATTTAAGACACTGTTCTTTGCTCAACTTGAAGTGTCCAGCCATAGGTTTGCTTACTGATTTTACATCCTACATATTGAACCTCTCCAACACCAACCTGGCCTTATGTCTCATCTATCAATTTTCTCCTTTCTTTAACCTATAAACCCATTTGTTTTTTAGTGCTTTCTTTTTGGATAGAAACTCAACCAAATCCCACATATGGTTCTCTTCCAAGGAATTAATTTCCTCATTCATGCCATGCTCCCACTATTTCCTAGATTCTACCTACATTACCTCATCAAAAATTTCTGGTTCTCCACCATCAGTGAGCAAAAAGTAGTATAAAGAAGGGAAATAACGAATTGGAAGCTTACTTACCCATTCAGACCTCCTCATGGGCATTTGAGACTCATTGATAGCTTGTTATCAACCCAAATTTCCTTCTGACAGTGACCGATCCCGATCATCTTTGATCGATGTCGGTCTGCACCTGACCGATGTTGATTCCACCTTACCGATGTCAGTTTCCACCTGACCGATGTCGGTCTCTGTGTTTTCCTGTGAGTGATGATTTTTACCCACAAGCTCATTTTGGATCATAACCTCTTCCAAATCAAGATTGCCCTACTCAAAATTATTTAGCCTCTTGAGTTGATCACTATACATCACCTTCTCATTTAAAACCAAGGCTTTTCATGTCTTAAAAGTGTCAAAAACATCAGATTTCCTCTTTATGCAATAAACCCATATTTTTCTTGTAGCATCATCAATGAAAGAAACATAATACTGTGATCCTCTAATAGAAGCTACCTGAGCTAGTCCCCACACGTCTATGTGAACAAGCTCCAACTTGTGCTTCTTCTTTGTTGACCCAATTTTGAGAAACCTCGCTTTCTTCTATTTCCCAAAAATACAATGCTCACAGAAATCTAGATCTCTGCTTTTCAAATCTAAAAGCTTACCTTTTGTCTTAAGAACATCCATACCCTTCTCACTCATGTGACCAAGCCTACAATGCCACAACTTTTCATCTACATCTGAAGTAGATAAAATAGAAGGATAATAATTATTAATACAAGTAGATAGATAAAGTGTACCTACTCTCTTACCTCTTGCTAATACAAGTGCACCCTTGGAAACTTTCCAAGATTCAGCAATGAGAGTTACTATGCAACCCTCATCACCCAACTTTCTTATAGAAATTAGATTCCTCTTCAGGATGGGTACATGCATGACATCCTTCAACACCCATGTGTTGCCATTCTACAATTTCAGCTACACTTTTCCTTTGCCAACAATTTGACAAGGCTCATCATCCCCTAAATAAACTTTTCCAAAGTCTCCATGGACATAATCATTGAAAAATTCTCTATTTGGGGTTGCATGGAAAGAGGAACCAGAATCTAAATTCCATGATTCTACTTTATCCAAGGAAAATATAAGAGCATCTTGTACAACAATACCTGCATCATTTGCTTCTTTATTACCTTCATGCTGATTTTCTTTCAACCAACAATCTTTCTTTGCATGCCCTTTCTTTCCACAATTTTAGCAGGTTATTCTTCCATTTCTAGATTTGGATCTACTTCCCATCTTTGACCTTGATTTCCCTTGCTTGCCCTTCTCTCTTTTCCATCCCCTTCTTTCAACACTTAAAGCATTACTTGATGTTTCCCTTGTGCTTTTCCTATGAATTTCTTCATTCAAGATTACACTAACAACATCATCAACTTTCAAGATATTTGAAGCAGACGCAGTATTACTAACTGCCATTACCAAACTATGCCAACTTTTAGGTAAAGAGCGTAAGATTAAGAGAGCCTTAATTTCATCATCAAAAACTATTTTGACTGAATTTAACTGATTTACAATTGTATGGAAATCATTAAGATGACTATATACTGATCCACCTTCCTGCATTTACAAATTAAATAATTGCTTCATAAGATATACCTTATTCAAAGCTGAGGGTTTTTCATATAAATTTGCCAAAGTATCCATTAACTCTACCATTTTCTTTGCCTATGATAAGTTGGAAATCATAGAAGATGCCAGGCTCAACCTTATAGTCCAAGAGCCTTTCTATCAAGAACATTCCATTCTTCATCTTTCATATCTATGGGCTTCATTGAAACCCCACCCAACGATAAGTACAGATCTTTCTGATACAGATAATCTTCAATCTGCATCCTCCATAATTGATAATTCTTGCCATTAAATTTCTCCATTCTTAGTTTACTTTCTTCTATCATTGCTTTACTCCCACTCAATATGAAACCCCTGTGAGTGAATTCTGTAATCAACAAACACTAACAAGCTCTGAAACCTATGCTGTGATACCACTTGTTAGTGTATACACATAGCTTTGATACCACTTGTTAGGATCTTAAATCATAATTGATTACTTTTGTATAAGCAACTAAACACATAATTGAACCAGAAGTAATAAGTAACTAGAAATCAGAAACAATAGATAATAGGAGATACGAGAAACAATACAATCTGTATTAAACTCTTCTAAAAGGAAATACAATGAATAAATCTCTCTCTCCTCACACCTCTTAGATGTACATTAATTATACTTCAAGAGTTCTCTCTCTCTCTCAATCAATTACAACCAACTCAATAATTGAGTTATCTCCAGCAGATCTTCTTGATCTTCCACCTTGCAGATCTAATTGATCTTGCACACCCTAAATTACAAGACTACCCCATGTGTCTCTTAAATAGAATGAGAAGCAAACAATAATTAGAAAATCAAACTCAAGACTAATTTTAGTCTTTACATGCAAACTAGCTGTTCTAAAATTAGAAACATTGTCTAATTTTGGAAATGCATAGAAGTCCAATGTCAGTCTTAAGATGACTGATGTTGGCTGACCCCTAACTGATGTTAGTTGGTTCTGACCAATGTCGACAATTGTGTGACCAATTCCGGTTACTGGTTAAGCCTAGCAACCACCACATGAGCTCATCATTGAAGCTTTTAGCTCCACAACTCAACAATCTTGGTATCAGAGCTATGTGTATACACTAACAAAATAAGTAAACAAGACAACACCACCCCAATCCAATATTTCATAAAAAAAATAATCACATAGAATAACCCAATTAGTGGGTTGAATTACACTAAAACTCCATCACCAGTATGTATCAAGTCAATAAGACAATTGGGCTGAACATCCAACACAACTAAATACAACAAATCCCAATTAAGAGTATCAATTGAAAATTGATTTAAAATATTATGTATTCACTATGAAATATTATGAATTCATGATCAATATATAAAATATTTTCATGCCCCCAAAAGTATAAATAACTCACAATAGTCAAAGTTTCCTTTGCCCACTAAAATTTTAAAACACTACTTACTTAGAGAGAGAATGCCATCCCCCAAAGAGAAGGAATTGGTATTTTAGGATACCCTATTTTACATATACTTCATCCACCATATAAGAATAAAGATCCGTCTCCCTTTCCTTCTCCATGCAAACCCAATTTTCTTCCCCTCTAATAATTAATGGTTATTGTAGTGATTTTATGCTAGTACTCACTTATACTACCATTTTCTCCTAGGGTTTCAGGAAAAGTAGCTAGGTTAAGCAACTATCCATTACTTCCTACAAAACACTTAATGACCATTTTGGGAAGCAATTATAATAAAAAACCAAAATGAATCAAATTATCAACCCTAAAAATCACATCCACCTAGATTTTGCTCATGATGGCCCAAGGTAAGTCAATGACTTTTATCACCTATATAAATAATAAAAATTTCCCCCTTCCCCCACCTTACCTCACCCCTCACCCAATTTAAAATAAGGTTTCAAATAATTATGACCACCAATTGGTTCCACATGACTTAATACAACCAAGGATTAATAAGCTTTATAAATATAAGCAGTTAAAGCAACAAATTCAATTACCTAAGACCGACACAAAATTCACACAATGCAAAATTAAACTCCATACTAGCAAAACTATCATATAAACATCACTAAGCATATGGGAGACAAAGATAAACAAACCATGAGAACTTAAGATAAGACATAGAGACAAATTCATGTAAGATAAAATAACACTTATAGTGCAAAGATGACCAATAAAATAAAATGAAAATCATCAAACCAAGAATGCAACTGAACTAAAGAGGTGATTAAATGGATTGATATCACATTAAATTATTCCAAGTTTTGTTGTTAGCTAATTCATCAATACTCTTTCACTATTACCCTAGCTACTGAAGTCCACTATCAAGTATAACTCACACAAACTGTCCTTGTAGTCATGACAAACATACATTAGTAGTATCTAGACATGGCATCACATAAAATCATAATATAAATTTGAACTATACATAATCTAAAAATGATATAATGAATCATATATAATCATCCACTATGGAATAATTTAATGTTATAATATTTAGACATGAATTCAAAGCATAACGTTAGAATTATAATCAAAACTACAACACATAGTTTGAATGAACATCAAAATCAAGTAAGATATGTTATAAAATTTCATAATAAAAACTAAAATGTATCATATGATAAAGTCATAATAAAATACTCTTAACAACATATATAATGACAAAACCCCTAAAAGTAAGAAAGGGAATAAAGTTTCTAATTGAAATCGACTAAACAATCAAAACTAGAATGAAAAAAATAATCAGAAACAAAATTTTAACAATATTTCATTGCATGTTGCCTTATTTGCTTCTAACAAAAATGAATGGATTTTAGAGACTTTTACATCACATCACATGAAATTTTTATCAAATATTTTATCTAACACTAAAGATATATCTACAAATAATTTATTTAGGTGATAATTTATTTCTAAAAGCTACTAAACTAGGAAAAGCTAAATTTATAAATGAAATGATGTTTTCTATGCTCTTAAATTTAAGAAAAATTGTCATCCTATTCTTAGTTTATAAATGACAATTTCAGTAACTCTACTGAAATATAAGTTGTCTATTAAGAGTCAATTTGGTTCTTTGATTGCTAAAAGGATTCAACAAAATGGTTCATACAATTTTTTTACTTCTCTTACATGTTGCATATAATTGTAAAGCATAAATGAATCTCAAATGTGCCATAGAATATTAGGTCATGTTAAGTTTATAATTTTATATGATATGTTTTGTAATGATATTTTGGTTGATATTCTCATTCTTTTTTATCATCTTGAAACTTGTGAAGATTGCTTATGTGGTAAGCAATAAATTAAACCCTTTCACAAAAATCATGATGTTAACTTCTCTCAGCCCTTATATCTTTTTCATAGTGATTTTAGAGGACATATATAAGTTCATTATATTAACAGTTATTTATAATTCTTTGCTATCATTTATAATTAAACTAGGATGATTTGGTATTATTATATTAAAGATAAATATGCAGTGTAATATAAATTCAAAGAATTTAAAGCTTTAGTTGAAAATTCTTCTTAATTTTATATTAAGATATTAAGAACTAATAAATTTGGTGAATGCCTTAGTAAATAATTTGATTTATTTTTAAATAATTGTGGTATATAAATATATTTAACAACTCCTTATTCCCCTCATCAAAATGGAATTTCTAAAAGGAAAAATATAACCATCCTTGAAATAGCTAGAAAAATGTTGCATTTTTCAAATGTTCTTAAATTCTTATGGGTTAAAATAGCCATGAATAATACTATACAAATTCTAAATATAGTCCCTAATAAAGCATTGAATATTTTTACACCATTATAAATGTGTTATAATAATAAATAGAGTGTTTTTCACCTTAAGATATTTGGTAGTCCTACTTCCATGTTTATTCCTATGGAAAAAAGAAAGAAACTTGATCTTACTTATTATTCCTGCATTTTTGCAGGTTATAGAGAAAAAACTAAAGTATTAGTAGTTTATGATCCATCTACACTAAAAATCATTGAGAATAGGAATGTCAAAATCCTTGATAAATGTTTTTGTGATCCTTTTTAGAACCCCCTCAAATTTATTCTTTTGATGATCCTAACTTTGTGGTTACTCCTTATGAAGAAATAAAAGCCTTAAAGGAAGTTGTTGTAATTTTGGTAATTTAGAGTCTAAGTGTAATACCCTTATGTTAAACCTCTGATTTGTAATCATCTTGATACATTTGTCATATATGGTGACCCTTTAAATGTGTATAAAATTAAATGTGAGATATTTGATGTTATTTTTTTGTTTTATTATTAATATTATATGTTTTTTTATATTATGTGGACTTGATGGATATCTATTAGCCTATATGGGATTATCACTAAGTATCTTAGGTAGCTAGTTTAGTAGACCTTATTTGTATGAATGGCTACTTAGCATAAATATCTTGATTGAATGTATGTTGTTATCTAAATATTGATAAAGAATAACATGAAATATATTTTATGACTTACTATTTATTTTATTAGACTAACCAAGGATTATGATTTGATTTTATTACATACTTTTATTAATAGTTATATATATGCTTGTTTGTATTATTTATATATCAATTATTTTCATGGATGTACTTGATGTTTCATTGAGTGTATAGATTACAAGGGACCAAAAGATAGACTATGAAGGACTTAAAATTTCCTCAACAAACCATATTAACACCTTGGAGCCCTTAGAAACCTTTAAATCTTATACCCTTTCTTTTTTCAAATTGTTAAATGTATTATTTTGTACTCTTTTATATTTCCTTTTTATTATTTGAAGTTATGATGTTTTAGACTAATTTTTTTTAGTTTAATCTAATGAACCCAAACATAAATTAACCCTCTATGAGGTTTAACTAACATATATGTGGGGTTGGGTTAACCCATAAACCCAACCCTTATGTGCAATCCCAAAATTACCTCTTCAACAACCTTTTTATTTGAGTGTTTGACAAGTAAACCTTGTCTTATAAGTTCATTTTTGGAACATACCTATACCCATTAGATATGTAGTTTTTTAAATACATTTTACCACATTTTGGTCATATAAATGCCCTCCTTTATGGCCTAGATTTTTCTCCCAAAATTAACCCTCATTTTTGTACAAATATGTTATATTTTATATTTGAGTGTAAGAAACACCCAAATGAGTGTATAAGGATATTTATGATATTTTAAAAAGGAATTAAAAAGGTAAATTGAATTAATTTAATTGGTATGGACACATTTCACCCTCCTTTTGTTTATTTTTTTATTCTTCTCTTTTTAAGGAGATAGTTTTGGATTTTTGGTTTTTCATGCATCTTGAATTTTTGATTTTGGGGGAAAACCCTGGAAGAGAATTTGGGAGCTTAGAGGAATGCTTATAATATTTTAAAGGGAATATTTTTATTATCTTGGTCATTTTATTTTTAATTTCAAATGTTTATGGTTTAATTTTCTTATTTAGGGCAAACACATTATAATGCTCGAAGGTATGAACTATATCACTTTTAAATAGAGCTATATAATAACATGGGGCACAAATCAAGAGTCCCATATCTCACATCAAATATAAAAAAACCATCACCAATAATATAAATAACACTAATGGCCATTATTGGCCAAATAAAAAACTAAACAATACTGACGGGATGTAATGGCTATCACAGTTGCTCAAAATGTTAAACATCAATAGAACCATAGAAAAACACCATAAAAAATAAAAGAATAATGAGGGATTTTAAATGGATCCTCAAATATAGATCAATAGAGGGAACAATCCCATAAAATCATAGATGGGTTTTACCGATTCCCCACAACTAAAAACCAATACAGGGCACAAGCATGCTAGACAATGTATGTAATGAGATTTAAGATAAACCCCAAAACCCTTGATATTTAAGAAACAAGGTTGAAACTAGACCCATAATAGAAAATCTCCCCTGAATATGATCAATATAAATTAAGATCAAAACAAGGGTTTCAATCTAGGCCATAAAATCAGTAATAGGATAGGAGGGTTTTAAGGGTACCACAAGCTTTTCTAAAAATAGAACCTCTAAGTTCCTCATAGTCCATGAATGCATCAATATAGATCCCATATAAATATGGAATATAGTAATATAAAATTATATAAATTCAATAGAGTGATAGGCTATACCCATCTTGGAAAAATCAAGTCATGATGTGGATTCCATAAGCTTCCATGTGCAACTATTCCACCAAACACCACTCATGAGTAGCTAGCCCAAAGAATGGATTTATTTAAAATTTTTCACCACATCCAAGCCCTTTGAATAGATTAAATACTTATTGAAACACCAAGGGTTCATTTTATTAGGAAATAGAACAATAATTGAGAAAGGGATGAACATCCCATCTAACTAGTTTCCCTGAAATAGATAGGGTAAATCCTTCCAAAAGGTTATCTTCCATGGAATACCAACACTTATTTCTACCAAAAACATCTATATTCCAAGATTTATAAGATTTTTTCTCCCTTGATCATGTTCTAGGCCATTAAAATCTGGATCTTCTTCACCCTCCTCTCTGATCTAGGTCACTTCTTGCCCCAATGCCATTTGAAATACTCTACTCCCACTCATTATGATTTGATTTTTTACTCCATTCTTCTCTCAAATGATTCCTTATTTTAAATGAGAATGAACAAGTGTTTTTTTATACATGGTTTTGAATCCTTATTTTAAAATTTTTATACTTTTGATATGTTATCAATTTCTTATTTCCTTCTTTAGTTGTTTTATGTGTGTGGGTATGAGAGTTTAGGGAATACCCCGATGCCACTCATGTTAAGGTTGCACAAGCGATAGTAATTGGGGAATGAAGTAGTGGATTCTTAATATTATATTATTATAAAAGACCAAATCTTGCCTTGAAGGCATGATTTCATCTGTGAGAAGTGGATTTTTTAATTTGGATTTGAAAACCCCTTATAAATCTTTATATAAAAGAAGTATTAACCCTCCACTTTTACCCATAGTGAAGTATTGGAGACTTCCTTATGTTATAGTTTCTTTTGTGTTTTAAACTTTAATTTAATTTAATTTTTCTTGTTAACCACAACCTTGGTCTTTTTGATCCCTTTATCCTTGTACAAATGTGTTGAGGTATGCCTCTTTCCCTTGGTCTTGGGGGAGGCTATGCATGAGCCTCACTTAGTGAGGAAGGAATTTCTTGATTCCTATAGGATGGGAAGTCAAGACCCTACTTTGATCTAATATAAAGTCTTTGAGAGTGATATACTTATTTATAATTTTTCCACTTAAATCTTGGAGCTTGGAGCTTTGTATCTTGGCAATTTGTTTATTTTTATGGATTCCTTTTTAACTTGTAAATTTTGTCAATTTTTTTTAAGATCTATTTCCATGATGGCCCTTGTTGTAGAGTGATATTTTGAATAAAATATAATTTCTAATATCATTATGTCCCTAGATGGGCTCTTGTAAATGGTTGTAAGGTGTGGCAATGCTTTTAGTTCTTTTTTTTTACAAATTCATTCTCTTTATCTTGTTATAAGCTTGTTGTATCTTTTTGTATTATTATCTTGCAAGAATTTTTATACCCCATTATTATTATGTAAATGGTTAATATTTTAAATATGTATATGGAAGTTTTTACACAATCCATTAATTTTATTTTTAGTTATACATATTATTAGTCATTTGGTAAGAGACTCTTGAATGTTTTATAGGTTAATAAGATGTTACTTATGTTGTATGTATAAAGATTTATATGATTGTGTGAATATATGTATGTGTTTTAATGTACATATATCGTAATAGTTATACATGATTTTTAAAAAGGAAGAATACTTAATTACTATGTGATGTGTGTATTGTAAAAGTTATGTGAGCCATGTCTGATTTAGAAGTATAAATGAAATTTTCCTTGCTATGAGTACAAGGAAAATGTATCTCTATCTCTCTCATTACTCTCTCTTTCTCTCTCATAACATTTCATATTATTCAAAATCATATTTAAGTAGTGGATTTTATCTACTTGTAAGTTATGGTTGTGATTTACTAGAAAATGAGTTGTTATCTTAAATAAAATCTGCATTTTATTATGTTGTATGAGATTGAATTATCTGCATGTGATTTAAGGATTTAGATAGCTCTCATAGTGAGCATAATATTATTTAATATATTCATAAATTTATTGTTAAACAATAATTATTCCTCTCTTTTCATTTATGTGAAGAGATAAGTTTATAGTTGCATTGAAATTAACTTATAACAAGATTATACATAACCAAATTTGAAACTTATTAATTAGTTTGTTTTACTTATTTGATATAAAAAATGTATATTTATAAAACAATTAGTATTTATAATTATTGATAATTAAATTATATCATTTACAAAATGGTAAAGGAATTTTATTATCACATATCTAAATAAGAAAGTTAATATTTAAATGTTTAGTTTTACATCTTTTGATTAAATTACCAATGTACATTCAATTTATCTATTTTGTTGGTATATTTTGGTGCAATAACTAGAATCATAAGTATAGTTGATTCAATATTTAAATAGTATCATTAGTGAAAAATGGGTTAATAGTGATTTATTATCAATTGATTTGATTAATAGGTACTTGTTAAATTTCAAATAATTTATATTTCTTTACCAACTTTAGAAACCAAAATGATCTACATGCTTTGTGGGAATAAGAGGAAATACATGTATTTATATTTTAGACCAAAATATTAATATACATATATACATGTGATCCTAATTATGGTCTGGAGTGACATATATTAAAAAAAATCAAATTCTTGTTAAGTAATATCCTTTATAAGTTTCATCTACAGTATAAGAAGTTTTAGAAATTGTATCTTCGGTTAATCAAACTAAGATTATATGAAATCATTCATAAAAATGTTGTGTGTATACAACTATATTTATATCCAAATACCTAGAATGAAAATAGGAACTAGAGTTCCTTCTTGCCCATCTAAAAAATATTTGATTAGTATCAGTATTTGATATACTGATATGTTCAAATTTGGTATTTGCATAAAAAATATCAAAGGAATATGAAATTGATGGGATTCCATCCCATATTCTATCATCTTTTCTAGTTTGTTTTTAACCTCTTCCTTTTATTCTCTTTAGGATCTACTAGTTTGGAAACCAAGAATGTGGAATATAAAAATATTTTGAATAATGATTTGATTTTATTATGGAATTTCTATGTAAATATGCTTAGATCATGCCTTTCCTTTTGCTTTCAATTTCTATACCAATCAAATTAGGATGGTTATTTTTTCTAAGGAAAACTAAGAGTTTTCATTGTACATAGACTCTTATTAGCATTTTTTGTTAATCATACCCATGTTTATTTCATTCAGTTTGTTCTTTCAACAAATTACCAATGGTCCCATCCATCAATATTCTTGGTCTTGGATCATCAACAAGAAGTTTTCATTAGGGTTAGGTTACTTGATTGATTCACTTAATTATATCATGGTAGTTTTAGTTACAATAGTTGGAACCATGGTTATGATCTACAATGATCATTATATGTCTCATTACAAAATGTATGTTATTTATTTTGTTTATCTCAAATTGTTCAATGCTTCTATGCCGGGACTAGTTATTATTCTTAATTTAATAAAAATAATTTAATGGGAATCAGTAGAAATGTGTTCCTATTTATAGAAAGGTTTTTGGTTTACATGACTCAATATAGATAATGCTTGTCAAAAAGCATTTATAATGAATTGTATGAGGTATTTTGGACGCTTATTAGAAATCTTAGGTTTTTATTAGGTGACAATTAGTTTTGAATTTCAATATTTATATCAAAAATTAAATGAATTGATTTTTGTTGATGGGATTCATTCATTCTTTATTAATTCATATGATTTTCTCTTATTTTCAGTTCTAGTAGCTAGATATACACAATTCCCACTTCATGTATGGTTACCTAATGATATGAAAGGACCTACTCCTATTTCAACTCTTATACATGCTACTACTATGGTAGTAGCAACAATTTTTCTTGTAGCATGATTGTTTCCTCTTTTCATAGCTCTAATTTTAATAATGAATCTTATCTCTTGGATAGGTGGAACAACAACTCTATTGGAAGCTAATATGGCTCTCACTCAAAAATATCTTAAAAGAGGCTTGGCTTATTCCACTATGCCTCAATTAGGTTATATGATGTTAACTATAGGTATATATTCATATCAAATCACTCAAATCCATTTGATTACACATCTTTACTATAAGGCATTATTGTTCTTAGGATTTGGATCAGTGATCCATTCCATAAAACCCATTATAGGACATTATCTTGATAAAAGTTGGAATAGGGCTATTATGGGTGGTTTGACGAAATATATGTCATTTAAAGGAGTTAATTTTCTTATAGAGACACTTTTTCTTTATATTTACAACTTTTAGAATTCTATTTATAGAAATAAAATAAGAATAAATATATCTATAATTTGGTCAAAATCAATAATACAATACACACACACACACACACATGAAGTAATTATCTTAATGTATACGCATATTCCAAATTTAATATGTATATATTCCAAATTTAATAATAAGGTTATTAATATATAACACCATTTGAAATAATATAATTTATTTAAATAAAAAGAGACAAATGTTAGATCATTATATTGACAATAGTATATAAATATATATATCAATTAAAATAAAATTTGAAAATATGTATAATAAAATCAAATTAACTATTTGAAAAAATTAAATAATAAAGAAGAGAGAGGGTTAGTTGAGCTGACCCACATTCCTCTAAATTATGTGTGGGGGAGGGGGGAGAAGAGCTCAACCAACTTGCTAACCCATTACTCCCTTCCTTCCCCCTCACCCTGCCCTTTTGCCATGTTTCATTGTAGTGGCCATCAGCCTTGGCCAATGCCAAGGCCATAGGCCTTGGGTTAGTGTAGGGTTAGTCAACCCTATGTATTACCTAAACAATGTAATAATAATAATAATAATAATAATAATAATAATAATAATAATAATAATAATAATAATAATAATAATAATAATAATAATAATAAATTATATAATATATATTCAAAAGAATATTTTGGTTATTACAACAAAAATTATAAAGAAGTAAATGTAATAAAATATATAAAAATACACACACACTTATATATGTGTAAATATGAAGAAAATAAAAAAATATATAATGCATATATACCTTACATATAATGAGATATTAATCTCAGAGTAATCTTATCTTGAACCTCTATAGCTTGAACCGATATGTGAGAGAAAACAAAGCAAAAATTAGAAATGTGTGAGAAATAACTTTTATATTGGCCATAACGAAATCTAACACAATATTTGAAATCCATAGATCTTTGGTTTCAGATTTATTTAATCCAAAGGCTATGATTTAATCCATCACTTGTAAGTGGGGACCTTTTTAAATTTTAAATTTTGTATTTTAATGAATTGCCTTGTTATGGAATTTTAGATAAATATTTAATTAAATCATATGGGTCTCATTTAATTTTTCTCTTTTAATATTTTTAAAGACAAGAACTTATTGGATTATTAAACAAGGATAATTTAAAAGTGAGATAAATTAGATAACTTAAAATATTAATTCTTTCTCATCTAGGCTATTATAAGGTGTCATTTAATTTAATATGTCGGGAATGACATTTATTTAATATCTATCAAAACACATTTAATTAACCAAGTTTAAGTTATCAAATTTATTATTTGGTTGTTTAAATGATTTAATTAAGGATGAATTTAATTAATTGTTTTGGATGTGATATTTATTAAGTATTAATCAGATTTAAATTATTAAAATAAGGATAAATTTATTTGAACAATTTTGAAATAGCATTTATTAAATGTCGAGAAATATGTTTTAAGTAACCAGGTTTGCAATGTTGAATTGATTATTTTGTTATTTGATAAAAATTGGTGGTAAAGGGAAGTTAATTTGAATTAAAAGCATATAGACTTATCCTTCTTATGCGAATAATATATTCCTAGTAGTAAAAATTATAAAAAGAAAAAAATTGTTAGCATTTTTTATGTGTTTTATTTATGGTGAAATTTTGAGCATTACATTTTGTCTCAAAGAAAAGTTTCAATGCTTGGAGCTATGGGATGTTTAGTTATAACTCATTATAATTACCTTTAATTTTAGACCATTTTAGTATGTCACACAAAAGTATCATGGGTAGGTCCTACAATGATAATCATCAAGAATCATCACTTGAGAAACTAATTAAAGTAAACCAATAGATTTAAAAAACCCTACAATACTTGGTACACATATTGGAGAAGAGGTCACCCTAGACTCAACATCTGCCCAAGGGGCCCCCTCCTTGTTAGTAATATGCATGGATACCCACACAACAATACCAACTAAAGATATATCAACCATGCTACACAAGAGTCTATAGAAATGGGAACCTATGGGTGCTAGATAGTTACCCTCACTTATATTATGATATGATTCACTCTTGCTCTAATAAATGTTATACCTTGAGGTAGAATACAAACCAAATTTTAATATGCAATCATGCACAAGGAAACAAAAAATATATTTATATTATTGGGCCAAGTCAACAACTATTAATCTCGATCACTAAAGAACCTTCTTAAAGAACATGTCATTTATGTAGGATTGTGGGCCATTTTTTTAAGAATTGCCCACTTAAGGCTTAACTAACTCATAGAATGATAGAGGATGGATAAAAAATGTCATAGTTTATGAAGGGTATCAAGTTTTAGGAACCCAAATTTTGTTATACTATTATATTATGTTTTTATAATATAACATTCATCTCTTGTGGAATCAGGTACCAAATTTTTTACTCCTTGGATTATGTGAAGAATATTAGACTAATGTTGTAATTATCTCCCCTATTTATGAAAAGTTGTTCACATTAATGAATTATGTTTGGATAATTAATTTTATTACTTAGATCCTAGCCTTGGGATAAAATAATAATAAGACTAAAATAAATAAAAATAACATAAAAATATTAATAACCCTAAGTGGCAGTATAATCCCTAGTCAATCATGCTCGTGAAAAGAGTGCACTTTACATTGGTAGCATATATGGTAATTGACTAGAGCATGTAGGTTCACACCAATTATGATTACCAAACTTTTGTGGGTCAATACCATTATGAGGTGACTCTTATATTTGTGTATTGACCATTGTATCCCTATGATAGTATGTGTTGTGATTACTATCATGCAATAACATATTAGATGCAGGTGTTAAGGTTTGAAAAATCTTATTTTATTCATCTTATTACACCCTAGTTAGGAATGGTAAATATTTTAGATTATGAAGTGATGACTACTATAGTTGATGCATAGTTTTATTCTTTAGATGATTAAATGGATCTTATTGATAGTTCAAAAAAATTTAGTGGATGACAGTTTTTAGTTAGCATCACTGAAACATATATAAATGTTTTCCCTTGTCTCTACTTTGACTATATAATTTTAGAGGGTTATGTTTCAACATGGCTATTCTCTACTAACTATTCTAATTAATAATGAAATGGTTACATTATAGTCATAGATATGAGTCAGTATAATTATATTTAGTACTTATAAGACACTGAGATACCATGTGCATGAGTTATCATTAACATTCTCACTCATCTATATCAGCTGACACATGTTATAGTGGACCATGTCCCTATACTGATGACATAGTTCAATTCTCCAAATAGATGGTGGACTATATTCCTATTGGTAATGGTAGGTGGACCATATCCCTATGTTTGATGATGTAGTTTGAATCTATATGGTGACTAATAGACCACTAGATGCCCTCTTACCTTATTATTTATCCCTTCAGGTGACTTTTCAAACCACATAGTGTTAGTAATGTGATCTTTTTTACCTAGTTTTTCCAAATTTAATTTTAATTTGTTTAAACACCTTATTTTAATTTGAATTGAAACTAGTACTATTTTTCTTATCTTTGAATATTTTAATTAGTTGACCGATCATGAATATTGTTGTTGATTTTTAAAATTGAGTTTTATTTTATTGGGGCCACTTGCTCTCATTTTATTGATTTTAATTTCACATGATCAAATTATTTTTAAAAAATATATTTTGATGATTACTAGTTTTGGTTTCACATGTGTTCATATGTGCATAATTGTTATTCATGTGATGTGGTGTGGGGAGGAGAAGTATCTTGGAATAGAAATATGAGGTCAAGATGGGAACCTATTGTATAGGTTCATTATACCATCCTTCCCACCCAACCAAATATGGTAATTGTATGTCTATATGTGTGTGTGGGGGGGGAGGGTTTCTTGTCTTGGGGATATGATTATTTTTTAAGAGTCTCAAGTATATGCTTTAGTATATATTTGTCACTTAGGTTTATTCTTGTTTCTTTTAGTACATTTTAGTGTGGCATAATAGCACAACATGATTTAGTGTGGCTCATTATTTCTCCATATGGTTATGTCATGGATTATTCTTATATCATCAAATTATACTTTCTCCATAGAATAAACACATAAATTTATCACTTTTATTCATGAAATTATAGTATCATTTTTCTACATATTACTAATTAAAATTATACAATGATATAATATATTTTGGCTTTAGTTGGTTTAGGATAGAGTAGATGAAAGTATGATATATTGACACTATGGACACTACCTAAAGGAAATTAATCTAAATTATTGATTTAAAAACATTCATAAATGTAAAAGAATAAAATTTCATAATGTTAAAATATGTGAATAAGTCTAAAAATTTAATAAGAAAAAACTTGATGAATAGTTTAACTAGCATAAAGACACTAAACATTTATAACCAAAATCAGGTAAATTAAAACCACAACTCTATACTTATTTTTGCACATATATGTTTGAGTTGTACATTAAGGATGATGATTTTATAATAAGGGAGTAATTTCACACACACACACACACACACACACACACACACACACACACACACACACACACACACACACACACACACACACACACACACACACACACACACACACACACACACACACACACACACACACACACACACATGCACACATGTGTGCATATGCACACACGTGCATGCACACACACACACACACACACACACACACACACACACACACACACACACACACACACACACACACACACACACACACACACACACACACACACACACACACACACACACACACACACACACACACTCACTCACATGCAAGCCATGTGTGTGCACTCACATGTTTGTATTGTTTAGATATCAATTATTTGCTTAGATGTATCTGATGTTGAATTAAGTGTGAAGATTATAAGGGAATAAGGGTGGGAATGAGAAGGAGTCAAATGTATCCTAACAGACCATATGCACACATTGTACCCCTTCTAAACCTTTAAATATTATAACCTTTCTTTTTATAAATTGTCAAGTTTATTATTTTGTACTCTTTTATATTTATTTGTTATTATTTTAAGTTATGATGTTTTAGCCTAATTTTTTTTATTTTAATATAATCAATATAAACTTAAATTAACCCTATATTAGGTTTAGGTAACCTAGGTGTAGGGTTGGGTTGACCCACAAACCCAACCCTTGTGTGTAATCCCAAAATTGTCCCTTTAACCACCTTTTTCTTTGAGTGTTTGTGAAGTAAACCTTGTATTACAACTTATATTTGGACCTATACCTATACCCATTATTTATATGAGTTTTTTAAGGACATTTTACTACTTTTAATCATATGAAGGCCCTCATTTATTGCCTATATTTTTCTCCCACAAGCAACCCTCATTTTTGTACAAATATGTAGTATTTTATATTTGAGTGGAAGAAACACCCATTTGAGTGTATAAGGATATTTATGAGATTTTTAAGAGGAATTATGGAGGGTGGTTTTATTATAAGGATGGGTATGGGCACATGTCACCCTTTTATTGGTCATTATTTTTTGTAGTCTTCTCTTTTTAGGGAGATTCTTTTGGATTTTGGGTTTTTTATGCATCTTGAATTTTAGATTTTGGAGGAAAATAACCTGAAGATAATTTGGGAGCTTAGAGGAAGGCTTGGAATATTTTCAAGGGAAGATTTTTTTTTGGGTAAGTCATTTTTATTTTATTTTTAATTTCAAATGTTTATGGTTGAATGCTTTCCTCTCTTCTTGATTCCCTCAAATTAATCCTTCTTTTAAATGGGACTAAACAAGTTCTTTTTTTACATGTTTTTGAATCCTTGTTTTAATATTTTTATCCCTTTTGATATGTTACCATTTTATTATTTCCTTATTTATTTATTGTATGAATGTGGTTATGGTAATATAGGGAGCACCCATATGTGACCAATGTGGGGGTTGGCATAACTGCTAGTAATTGGGGAATGAGGGAATGGATTCTTACTATTGGCTTATTAGAAAATCCCAAATCTTGCCTTGGATCCATGATTATATCTATGAAAATTGGTGTTATAACCCAATTAGGTTATTCAAAAGTTACACAATTTTTTTAAGTTTAAATAGTTGACATAGAAATTCATCCATAACTATATGTAAATTCATTATTTGACTAATAAATGTATCAAATATAAAAAATATATAAATGTATCAACCCACTAGTTAATGAATGATCCATTTAATTTACAAACATCCTATAATAGTTTTCAATAAGAATACTTCTCATAGAATGAATAGCAGGGATTCAAGTACAAAAGATCACTGATATAAGAAACAATACAACAATAAATAAGCATACAATCATACTATTACAATATTCATATTTAATTACAAATCTCAAAGCCATTATTATGTTGAATATATAGAAAATAATAATGTAATACATATTACATTTTCATACAAAGTCAAATATAATATATACCATGTACAACAATACAACTGAGCCCCACAAATAACTCAAGGATACATATATATAGCCATGAGTATGATCCCAAATGGTTGAATAGATGAACAAAGGGAGAGCATTATCTGAGTGATTTACCCCCAACTATAGACCATTAGTGTCTTGTAAACCTATCCAGTAAGAGTGGTTCTTCCCTTTATGAATTTACTTGTAAAAATACATATTAGCTCTTTATAAATCCAAAATGATCACATATTTAGTTACACACATAATTTACCTTATATAACCTTCATCTATACAAATTTATCCAAAAAGGATACAAATATATGTTTAGGTTTAATACCTTAGTAATAGTTGACTATGTATCTGCATCTATAGATGAATGTAATCATTATTATATATTTATTTATAAATATATACAGTCATTTATGCATATGATTAAAGTAGGTATCCAAAAACTATATTACTAATTATATTTATGATCAGATTTCTTAATTCTTGTTGACAATATATAAGTTTGATAAATCCACCTATATGTATAATTTTACATATATAAATATATTCTTAATAACTCATTTAAAATAAACCTTAATCTTGAATATCTCAACCAAATATCTATGACTAAAACATACAACTATAGGTCTATAACATTCTCTTCATAACCTACAACTCTAAAAAGTCATCTAAGATGAAATACGTATAAAACTCAAATATAATCACAGTGTTTGATCAACCCATTTATTTCATTCATAACTAAATGTATCCAATTTCCACATAGGTCATCACTAATGTGAATGACAAAGTTATACTAACTTTTTACAACTATAAATGAATTGAATTAGGTTTTGAAGCTTGGTTTAGTCACTAAAATTATTAGAGGATTCACCAAGGTCTGAATAATGAGGATGCATGAGTTGTGGTTACATGGGACGAAGCAAGTGAATACCACAAAATGCTAAAGTAAATAAAATCAAACAAGAGACAATTGCATAGACAATTTGGAGAAAAGCCAATATTCCATTAACATGAGATGGCCATAATAAAGAATACATATAGGTGAGCTAGTAAGTAACTCCTCCACAAATAGTGGTCAAAGCACCCCAAGAATAGACTATAACTCCTCCATGAAAGGTGGTGACAAGGTGCTAAGAATAGAGAAGTAACTCCCATACCTAGAATAGCCAGTCAAAGGAGTTACTTATGACACCTATGACATATCTATGACACACATCTCCACATAAGCTAGCCTATCCCACAAATGTAGGAAAACTCCATGTATGCACAAATATATAATATTCCCTAATTAAATAATAGGGAAAAATAAAAACCTACACTAACACCCCCCATAAGCGTAGCTTAGGTGGGCAGTGTGGAAATATAAAATGGGTCCCGATAACTAGCCCTGATGAGGTACTCATATACAAATGCAATCTCCCATAAGATAGAGAAAAGGAGAAAACTCATAGGAAAAAACTCCCCCCCAAAAGAGAGACAACGGAAATGAAGAGGCTAGAGGCCCCCATGAAGATGATGCTACTGCAAATGTAGACTGCACCCCAATAAGAGCTCGTAGATGAATGAACTTGCTCTCGGTGAAAGATTTGGTGAAGATGTCTACACCTACTCTAAAGACTGGAAAAATATCAAGTCGATGACTTGACTATGAATAATCTCTTGAATGAAGTGTATGTGAATCTCTATGTGCTTGGTCTGTTGGTGCTAAATTGGATTCCTACAAATCTTGATGGTACTCTAGTTTTCACAAAAAATGATGGTGCGTTGCCAAATGGGAATGCCAAACTTAGAAAGAATCCCTTGAAGCCAAATAGCCTCAGTAGCTACATTAACAGCTCCCCTGTACTCTACCTCTGTGGATGATATAGTAATAGAATTTTGCTTCTTGCTAGACCAACTGATAGGACCAGAACCTAGAGAAAAATTGTAACCAAAAGTTGACTTGCGAGTTTGTGAATCGCCAACCCAGTTTGAATCTATATATCCAACCAAGTCAACCTCTATGCCAAATTTGTAATGAATCTCATATCTATGTGAACCATGTATGTAATGTAAGATCCTCTTAAATACTTTCCAATGTTGCTCATGAGGTTCCTACATAAATTTGGAGACAAGTCATATTATATATGATATGTCAGGCCTGGTATGAGTCAAGTAGATGAGACTACCAACAAGTTGTTGATACTGAGTGGAATCAACCAATGGTGAAGAACAATCAGCCTCAAGCTTGAATCCTGATAGAAAGGGAGTCAGAGATGGCTTACAATTAGCCATGTGAAACTGAGCCAATAAGTCAAGAGCATACTTACGATGTGTAAGAGAAATCCTTGAATTTGACTATGAGATCTCGATGCCAAGGAAGTAGTACAACAAAACCAAGTCTGTCATGTCAAATCTATCTTGGAGAGATGCCTTCACCACTGTAATAGCTGATGAAAAACTCTTGGTGATCAAAAGGTCATCAAAATATAAAACCAAAATTAGGAGTGAATCATCCTACTGTAAGAAGTATACATTGGGGTCATAATGGCACCTAGTGAAACCAACTATGATAAGGAAAGAATCCATCTTGGCACACCAAGCCTGAGGGGCCTATTTGAGGCCATAGATAGATTTCCTAAGTCTGCATACTAAGGAAGAATCTTGAATAAATCTTGGCAGTTGCTCCATGTAGATCTCCTCCTTTAGGTCTCCATGAAGAAAGGCACTCTTCACATCCATCTAGTGCACATCCCAACCATGTGTTGTGGCAATAGCTAAGGTGAGTAGGATAGAAGTCATCTTTTCAATGGGTGTAAAGGTCTCTGAATAGTCAATGCCTGCCACCTATGAGAAATCCTTGGCAATCAATCATGCCTTATACTTATCAACTGACCCATCTGCTACAAACTTGGTATGATATATCCACCTACATTGAACCATCTTCCTTCCGTTAAGAAGTGAAGTCAAATCCCAAGTGTGATTTTTGATTAAGGAAGAATATTCTTCCTCCATAGCACTATCCCACTTAGGTACCCCTGATGCCTCTCAAAAAGTCTATGGATCCAAAACTGAAGCAAAGAAGGCATGTGGATCTCTCTAAAAATCCCCCCTAGTACGTCTGTCATTTGTGGGATCTCCTACCCAAGTGCCAACATTCTCAAGTGTCTGTTTGGGCCAAAGTGGCCTGGAAGTGGGTGAGTCAGGTGATAACTCCTAATCCTCTGACTGACTAGAGGTGGATGACTCTGCATCACTATCCTCATTATCTAAACTTGAAGAAGAAGAAGATGTCTCTGGCTTAGGAACCTACTGTGGCTGATCTAAATCTGAGGAATCATCATGAAGAAGTAGATCTGATGAGAGAGAAGAAGTGCCAAGTGTTGAGTCTCTAGGACTCTCCTGAAAGTGGACACTTCTCTTAATGAACAACTCATGAGTGGTCAAATCTAGAAGGTGATACCCCTTAACACCATCTAAATATCCTAAAAAGATGTAAGGCTTGGATTGACGTTTCATAGCTTTGAGTTTCTTCTTTGGTATGCAGGCCATGGCTAGGGATCCAAAAACCCTAAGGTGCTCAACATCAGGTTTCCTTTTATGCCAAGCTTTAAAGGGTGTTATCCCTTTTAAAGCTTTCTGAGGAACCCTATTTTGAATGTAGCAAGCACAATTGATGGCTTCGACCCAATACTATGGTGATAAGTATTTGGAGTGCATCATATAGCTACCCATCTCTTTCAAAAACCTATTTTTTTTTTTTGCAACCCCATTCTGTGAAGGACTGTAAGTGACTATGCACTACAAATCAATCCCCTCTATGGTGTAAAACTACTCAAACCTGTTGCTGACATACTCCCCTCCATTATTAGTTCAAAGAACCTTGATGGATTTCTCACTCTATTTCTAAACAAGAGCCTTAAAGTCTAGAAATTTTTCAAACACTTTAGACTTTTGTTTGAGAAAATCTATCCAAGTGTACCTAGATAAATCATCAATAAAAGTAAGGATGTACTTGGCCTTTGTGAAAGATGGTTTGGGAAAGGGTCCCGATACATCACTGTGGACTAACTCCAAAGGTTGTGAAGCCTTCCAAGCTTTGCCTTTGTCAATTTTTTCTTCAGGATGCTTCCCAAGGGAGCACCCCTCACAAAGTCCTTTTGAGAATTGGACACAAGGCAAGCCAATGACGATGTCATTTTTGCAAAGTTGTTCAAGGTAGCAGTAGTTAAGGTGGCCAAACCACTCATGCCATAATTTTCTAGCTTCATCTGAATGAGTCAACAATGTTATTGGAGAAGAATCTGGTGCAAAATGTGAGAAGGTGTATAACCTTGCTTGGTGATCTACCCTACCCATTACCACTGTAATATCACTATGCAACTCCTTGATAGGAGATTGGTTGAAAGAGAAGGAATACTTAGAACATTATTGAATGTTCCTCCTTCGAGAGGCATCATATTATTTATTTTTCCCTATTATTTAATTAGGGAATATTGTATTTTATTTTTGAGTTACAAATATATAATATTCCCTAAGCCATACAAAAATAAAATGTGTGTACTTGAGTCTCATAAAGGTGATTTTAGTAGTTAATAAGTTTTCACTTTGTTAAAAATAAAAGGGATCAGTTTCATTTTTATAGGCTTGGGGATGGAATAAAATTCCATCCCCAGATCTATAAATATGATGCCCTATATTATATAGAGATATATACCAATATATGCAATCAACTAGGGTATAACCTAGGTCAGAATTTTAATATTTTCCTCCCAAATAAGTTTAAAAATGTTAATAAAAATAACTTTCATTATCTATACATAAATTTAATTTTTTACTTGCTTGGTTATAGAAATATCCATTGTTTTAGTTTCATATGTTAGTAGCCTCTCTATCCTTTTTATAAAATATCCTTTATTTTTCTCTTTTGTGTTAATATTCTCTTCCCTTACTCATTATTATTTTTCTCAAAACATATGAAAAATTTTCATGACTTTGTAACTCTCTTACAATTATGTGAGTTCACCATAATGGAACTCGAATCCATCAAACACATGAACTAATCCATTAGCCATTATATTACAGTAATACCTTATTTTTGGCATGGTAGCTACATAAAACCATCAATATTTACAAATATTGAAGGTAAATCCAACATCATAGCCATAAATAAACCTAAGTCCTTTTTGTGATTACCAAATAACCTAATTTCTTCCCTTTCAACTTCATGGAACTTGCCAAGAAATTATTTTTTTGATTAAATTGATTTGGTGTCACGACCCTACCTTTTTAAATATTCTAAATGACTACTTAAGTAATATTTTTATTGATTGTTTAGATGGATGATATATTTATTTATATAGATAGACTATATTGTTGGATGTTGATGTGATGATACTTGGACATATCATGTTCTAATTTTGCACATGTTGATTATATGGATTACTACTACAATTAGTATTTTATTATAGTTTTATATTATGTTATTTATTATTGATTAGATACTTCCAATGTACATTTGATGGTTATATACATAGAGGTATGAGATAGGATGGTTGTTGGCATGGGTACCAGGGGTGTTGAAGTGATTCTTAAGTACTAAAATGGTTTCTGACAGGTATCTATGAATTTTTGGTTTAGTCTCTTACTATTGGATAGTTATTATTTCATTATGTTATCATCATTATCTTATTTCCATGTTGTGACTTATCTTTGGCTACCTTGTCATATTACTATTTGTTTTATGCATGTTACTAAAGTGTTAGTCAGTTCAACTATTGTATTTTAAAATTCCCACTCCTAAATTATTCTTCTTCTCTCTCTTCCATAGACTACTTACCACCTCAATTGATTGGAATCACTGTAACTAGGACTTTGACACCTTAGGGAATTACCATACCTCACCCCATGACACCCTCCCCCCATATGTATATTACATGGTCAGGTGGTTAATTCAACTTGTTGACCAAATTTAACCCTGTAGGTCAAATTAGGACCCCTATAAGTAAAAAATTGATTTTAGAGGTTTTTAGGGCCCTAGTATAATGTCATGAAATGTTTCATATCTCATTTGATGTGTTTTTATGTATTTTAGCCTTGGTCATTAATCATTCTAATCCTTATGTCTTTTAGAGTAATTTTAGGGGCTAATATAGAGCACTAAATGAGTTGTACATCCTCAAAAAAAAAAATTGAAGGTTGAAAAAGGTTATGGCATTCCCCATGTGTCATAAAGAGTATTAATTAACCATTTATAACTGAAAAGTGGTAGGTTATTCAAATGGAAGAGTAGTTTTCTTGGAAAAGAGTGAGTTTTTTTAAAGATGTATAGACTTGTACAACCTCCTATAGCTGATGAGAATTCAAGAGTTTCCTTTGATATTCCACACACTTTTTATAGTGATTATTTTGATCAAAATCTCCAAAAAATTGAGAAAATATCTTCTCTCTTCTTCCACTAGGCTTGGCAAGCAAGAATGGCCCTCAAGTTTTTAGATGGTATGGTCAGTAAAGAGGTTTCAATAAAAATGCTCTTGGGAGTGTATTCTACACTCAATCATATTCATTTTGATTTTTTGTTTCATAATAATGGTGACATTTGATTTATGAACCATTCTTAATAAGTTGGCCTATCTAATTTTCTTGCCCATCTGTACAGCTTACAGGTTTTACTCTTGTTTGAGTTGTTATGTCCAACTCAAGGAGTGAGATGACTTAAATACATATTTTAATCCCACATCACATGTTATTCATATTTTTTAAAAAAAAATTAATTGGATTGATCAACCAAATAACTCAATTTTCAAGGAGTGAAAAGGTGGAGTTGCAATCATTTTTTTCTAGTTGTTGGAGATTTCTTCTATGTTATGGTTCTAAATTGATATGAAGTAATGTATTATTGATCCTAGATTCATATTTATCACTTTACATGAAAAATTAAACTTAAATAACCACTTTAATATCCAAGAAAGTAAAACAAATGCAAAAAATGGTCACCTATAATAGTTGTACACCCTGCCACTTCTTGGAGGAACATGAAATGTGTGTTTGATAATTATATGATGTTTGGAGAGTCTAAACATGATTTTTAATCATTTTAAAGAATTTTTAAGTATGTTGGGACAATTATATACACTAAAATTTTCTTGTAGTAAACTTGTAGCACTTTGGGACAAATTCCTAAAACTGTCAAAATAGAGGTTTATGCCCTTTTTTGGGTATCTTTATACATGGTTGCATTAATTTATAGGTCCTCTAAATACACTTGTATTCAATATAACACATAAATATATTAGTTTTCTAAATAATATAGCTTTTTGAGTAGATGAATATGGTTTTCAAGAGCCCTCAAGTTTCTCTTTTAGACACTAAAATCACTTAGTGCTATCTACAACCATGTGAGCTAAGTTAATATCCAAAATTAATGCAATGAGTTCCAGTGTATACTAGTAGAGTTAGATAGTCTAATTGCATTGGTAAAAACATACATGACATGGAAAAACATCAAGGAAGTAAATGTAATATGGTTTGCATTCACCAAGGAAGTGATAATCCATACGCTATCATTAAATGGCTATCTACAATCATTTGAAAGTCTTGTTAAATGGTAAAAGACATAAAAGGTCTAAGGTTCACCTTGTAAATTATGTTTTATTTAAACAAGATACATCCTTATATCAGCGACTCATAACTATTCATGGATCTCTTGAGATGATTCAAGAATAAGGCTCAGAGTAGATGAAAGCCTTACACAACTATAGGTTATAAGGAATTACTTGAAATAATCAAAAGAAGATGGGAAGCTTTGTTGATAATTTTGATTGATTTGAACATAAGAATATTGTTCAAGTGATTTTAGGAGTTTAAATAACCAATATGGCCTCAAATAATATCAAATAACTATATTTAGTCCATACACAGGCCTGGGCAAACACCTACAACTAGTCTTCAAGAGCTACACTTAGCTCTAAGTGCTAAAGAGAGAAATGGAAAACTTCAAGAACATGTTTAAACCTTATTTAGTGAAGGAAAGATAAATGAGCATAAAGGTAATAAAAATATGAATAAATACTATTTTTTGGGCCCCATATACACCTACAGGTACCTTACCTAAAAACCATTCACCTTCAGCCAAGGGTCAAAATCCTACACCATCCATAGTAAGGGTTTAAGCATAGAGACATCAAATTTAGTTGATGAAAAATGAATCCCAAAAAAATAAAATGATATATAAAGTAAAATTTCACATTTTATAATTTTAATTCATACCTAAATTGTCTAAATATCTCCAACACAGTTAGCTTTAGTTGACTGTAGGCAGACAAGAATTGAAATAGGGTGTTTAAGTGATGATCTAGGCTAGTCAAGGTAAGAAAATGGGTTAAAAAAATATGACCCTATTTTATTATAAATTTTTTGTAAACATTATATTCTAGGTCAAATAATGAAGGATAACCAATCGGTATAGTACCCTAAAGCAGAACATAGTCAAGGAATGGCACTCACTTTGACTAGGTAAAGACTATGAGGAGTATGTAAGAGTTTAAAGTAATGAGAAGATGTAGAACACATTAATTATGATCATGATAATATATATAAGATCTTAATAGTGTAAAAAAATAAAATAAAATGACCCCAATGATGCATCCATAGTCTAAAATGCTAACCATGCCTATAGCCTACTTCCCTCATAGTTTGTATTAGATTTTTGAGGAGTTGGTGGGTCAAATGACCTAACCAAGGGCCAAGATTTAATAGAGAGAATATTTTTTACTTAAAGGTAACCTAAAAAATTCATTTTTTATGATAAAATAAGGGAATTAACCTCTATTTCATCTCAGATAGAGGGTACTTCCCTAGGTGAATAGACAAGTAGTTTTGGATAATGGAGGCAAAATGATGAACTAGAAACTGATTGGGCCCTGTTAGGAGGTGTGAGAGGTTATATGGCATATAAAAAATAAATATTAACCATTATTATGGGAAATAAACTCAACAAGGTATCGTAGCCTTTCAAACATATAGGTAGACCTACTAGGCCTTGACTAAGCCAAATCCAAATGGAGGGTCTAATTCATTTCTAACCTTAAATGGACACTCCAATGGATTGAAAAACGTTACTAGGGTGAAATTAGGTGGGTTAAAGTGTGTGTGTGTGTGTGTGTGTGTGTGTGTGTGTGTGTGTGTGTGTGTGTGTGTGTGTGTGTGTGTGTGTGTGTGTGTGTGTGTGTGTGTGTGTGTGTGTGTGTGTGTGTATTGTAATAAATTATAGGAAATACATTTTTGGACTCACAATCACATCAGTCCTATGCAAAATGAGGAGAAGAGCCCAAAAGGTCAAATTGAAGAGCTCATAACTATATAGTCTTGATGCATGGGAGATAAAACACTTGGAGAATGCTGAAGGGGGTCTTGAAAAAGGAATTTGTGAAAAAAATTATTCATTAAGCCCTCATGCTTTGTGAATGATCCTTAAGAAACCAAAATGTCTTAAACCCCTCATAAACCCTTTGTCTAGACCCAATGTTGAAAATGAAAGAGATAATGCACCAAAATGGCATAGTTTGCCTAGAAAAATGATTGGATGTTTTTTAAGACTCAATCAAGGTTCCTACCATTAGGATGAGTTGTATAGAATCTATATGGATAAGGTGTAGAGTTGTTTTATTTGAATATTTTATGTGTTATATAGGTTCTAGGAGGTTTCAAGAGATGAAATAAACTTTGAGAGGAAGCTTGAGACTTAAGTTAACTACCCATATATATTTAATACTTCATAAAAAGTCCTAATTGCCTCAACTAGAGCTCTCATCTCAGCCAGTTAGAACTAGTATAGTGAACATGATCGTAAGAATGGTGAAAAATTCAAGTGGATAGATTTTGAGGTATACTTGGGTAATATAAATCCATCGAGGGTCTTGAAAAGTGTCATCCACTCCATTATATAGATTTTCATGAGAAACTAAACCCAAATTTGAGGCCAAGTGTATAAGGTGTGTGAAAGAGGAGTTTTCTTTGACTATAGATTGTGATAACTTATTTTGGGAGTAATCATGATGATCAAGACTATAACCAATGCATGGAGAAGCATGTATAAAAGTATTCCCTCTCAATCCAATCATTAGACCTATCCCTAGTTAGTTTTGGGACATTATAATAGGGGTGAATGATGAAGGTAATTTTCTTGTGTAAAGTAAGAACTCCTACGCCACATTTCATGAATCTTATGACTTGGGATGCCACTTGTATCTTATGACCTTGCATGATCAGTTTCATGCTCTCTTCCCATGCACATAAACCCTTTATCTAGACCCAATGTTGAAAATGAAAGAGATAATGCACCAAAATGGCATAGTTTGCCTAGAAAAATGATTGGATGTTTTTTAAGACTCAATCAAGGTTCCTACCATTAGGATGAGTTGTATAGAATCTATATGGATAAGGTGTAGAGTTGTTTTATTTGAATATTTTATGTGTTATATAGGTTCTAGGAGGTTTCAATAGATGAAATAAACTTTGAGAGGAAGCTTGAGACTTAAGTTAACTACCCATATATATTTAATGCTTCATAAAAAGTCCTAATTGCCTCAACTAGAGTTCTCATCTCAGCTAGTTAGAACTAGTATAGTGAACATGATCATAAGAATGGTGAAAAATTCAAGTGGATAGATTTTGAGGTATACTTGGGTAATATAAATCCATCAAGGGTCTTTAAAAGTGTCATCCACTCCATTATATAGATTTTCATGAGAAACTAAACCCAAATTTGAGGCCAAGTGTATAAGGTGTGTGAAAGAGGAGTTTTATTTGACTATAGATTGTGATAACTCATTTTGGGAGTAATCATGATGATCAAGACTATAACCAATGCATGGAGAAGCATGTATAAAAGTATTCCCTCTCAATCCAATCATTAGACCTATCCCTAGTTAGTTTTGGGACATTATAATAGGGGTGAATGATGAAGGTAATTTTCTTGTGTAAAGTAAGAACTCCTATGCCACATTTCATGAATCTTATGACTTGGGATGCCACTTGTATCTTATGACCTTCCATGATCAGTTTCATGCTCTCTTCCCATGCACATGTAACTCATTTTATTAGAATGGCAAGTGTTATTGTGACCTTTGGACTTCTATCTTCTCTTATCTCTCTCAAGTTCTATAAGAACTAGAATTTTTGGATATTATAAGGAGGCTCCACTTGAGTATGATAAATCCCTAATCATTTGTGTATCATGGATCAATAAAGACTATTGGTTTTACCTCTTTGATGATTATTCATAGTGTGTTCACTTGAATGATTGATCTTACTTAGTGATGATTGTTGTCTCCTTAGCATTGTTATTTCATTTTATCACCTATTTATAGTTAGAAAGCTTCTTCTTTCAAGTCATGTGAAGTGTTCAATTGATGTGTCAAGGTTGAGTGAGTTATTATTTTCAAATAGTACCATTATAAGCCTCTTGTCTATTCCTTCTATCATAAACATTAAACATAACCTCATAATGGAATATTGATGTGAGAAGGTTTAAATTATAGAAGTATATGCCTAGTTAGTCTCTTGGTCTCATGTGTGATATGTAGTTGGTTGGTATTCATCAATTAATTTGGTGTATCACCTCTTTTAGGCTAGTCTACTTTCATTTTTATCTCTCCCTTTTCCTTACAATCATAGGTTTAGTAGTGATCCAAAGTGGTACATCAAGGGATCTATCCCTATTTAGAGATTTACCTCATTCTTAGGCTACCCACATCCTAGAGGTGTTTTAATTGTGTCACTTAGATGAGGAGAGATGAGACATCTCCTCAGAGGGTGAAAATCAAAGTGACAACATGACCCTTATGTATTTTAAACATTTAAATTAAATTTTAAATTTATAATTTTGTTATTTAATAGTTTTTGGATATTTTATGATCAGTCAGTTATGATCATTGCATTAAATATCTTGGCAAGGGAGGATGTTTTGGGGGAAGGGTTTTAATGGATTGGGAAAGTTTTCTCTCTTTGGGCATTAAACATGAATGGATGAGGGGTATGAGAGTGTGGATAGAAAGGGGGGAGAGTTGATCAATAGTGGGGAGATGGGGATGCAAGGGAGAAAGAATGGAAAAAAACATAAGGAGTTTGGTTTTTGCTTTTGATTTTTGGATTGGGGGTTTTGTGGCTTGTTCTTGTAGGGAGGATTTAATCTATGGTAAAGGAAATAATTTAATACATAATAATTGAAATGGTTGCATCTTTGGGTTTTATCTCCCCTACTTGATTTGAGTAAGCCATTTAATTATCATTATAGTTATTTCTCTTTGGAAATAAATTATACAGATAATAGATGATGTATACATAGCTAGGAAGTCATATGACTTTTGGATGGGTATCCAGTACCCATTAGATTAAATTATTTTTACTTTTCCATATAAATTTGGAAAAGAGATTATCTCTATTGTATCATTTTCATCTATGCTTGCATTTATATATATTGCTTGGGAACATTATGGTTGTCATGATGGTCTTCTAAAACTATAGACAAGTTTTTGTATTGGGTTTATACTATGTAAGTAACATGGCATAGCATGTTTAAGTCGATTGTTGCATTTATTTGACTATGTTTTTTTGGTCACTGAATTCTTGGAAAGAATGTATGGGTTTTTATTTGGTTGAGTCTAAACGTATTTTATTTTTTATTAAATCAAATAGAGGTACTTGAATTTATAAAACCCTACACCTTTTAGTACATGACTTAGTGTCATTATGTTTCATTATGGGTTATTTTAGCTTGTGCATATTTTAATTGGGTTGTCATACCCTGTGTTACCAACTATATCTTTTTGTGAGTTTGATTCATGAAGGAAAATGAAAATTGGCCTAGGTTTTTCCTCAGTCTTAAAGACAATTTTCTATTGTTAATATTTTTATTTCAATCTCATATTTTGATTTGGGTTCTTAAAATTTTAAGGTTAAGTTTCATATTTTGACATGGTTGCATTTGGGAGAAAATCTTGAATGGATTATTTCCTTTCAATGATCTAATTTTCCATGATTTTATTTAATAATCAATTCTATTATAAATACTTACATGTGTTTTGATTTGGGGATCTTTTGCATGTCTCCATAAATGTCTTGGTTCTATTGTGTATTTCATCGAGGCTCCTATGTGTTTCATATAAGGTGAAAATATTGGGATTTAGACAATCCTTATGGAATCTCTAAGATTATAACATGGGTTTTATTTTTAAACAAAACATTCATGATGATCTGATGTTTGTTTTAAAATGTTGTACCTGATTATAAGATTTAGGGATATATGAGGTCATGAGACCTCATGATGATCCTAAAAATGTCATATATTGACTATTACCTTAAATATATTTATAAAAAATTAATTTATTGACTATTAGAATAATTAATTTTTACTATTATAAATTATTGCATGGTTAAATTCATGGTGATTCTATCGACCATGTTATCATGTTTATTTATTTGTGATGACTAGTTCAATTGTTAAACCTTGATGGAATGTGGCTTGGATGTGTATAAATTATTTGAGTTATATATGTATGATTCATATTTTTTTATATTATTAATTGATTTTGTTATTGTTTTATAACCATTTATAGACTAGGCCTAAATGACTAAGCTAAGATTTGTATGCTTCTATGCATTGGATATATATTGGTAGTTGGGATAATATAGGTTGAACATACACTTGGAGTGTTTCTAAATTGGTTTTTTTGAATGATATGGACATGGATTTAGTTGTTAAATCCATTTATATATATTTTGAGAAGCTATAATATATATATCCCCACTCCCTATTTATATGGATTTTGGGTTTGGTTATTTCTGCCTTACCTCAAAATGGTGTTTGACTGCCACTTGTCTATGTTATGTTTTTTTGTGTTGAGATGTACTTAGAATTATGCCTTGCTTAGAATCCCTTCTTAACCCTAGTAGTTGAAACCACCATCCAACTAATGGATGGGGTGGTAAGGGCTACCAATGGTTGGGCTTATAGGACTGGTTGGGAGGGTTGGTTTGATTTGTTTTCATGCTTCTCGCATGCCTAGATGATCTTGTGGATATGTGTGAGGTATTGGGTAAAATTTTATTAAATGTTATTATTTACTTCTTAGCCTAGTGTATTACTTTCCTATAGTATAATAAATGGATGTAGTTATAACCTGATTCATTTTAATATTGTTAGTTATACATGGTATTATGATGTGCTAACCCTATATTTAGATATGGATTATGTGGTAAAAGAAAGTAAAAGATTATAATTATCAATCTCATGGTAAGAAGTTGAATTTCACTTACAGTTCTAAATTTAATCATTTATATGTACTTGGAGTTTATCCTAAATTGTTAACTGAATATCATTAATAATGCTATATTGATACACTACATTATTATCATAATAGTTAGTAATGATTTATGCACATTTTAGTGTAGCATTTACACCTTCTGAATCCTTATGGAACTTCTATATATTCTCTTGATATGAGTAATAATGGTAATTTAAGTAGAGATTTGATTACGCAAATAAATCACATGATTTTGGTAATTTAAACATACTTGAGTATGTTAGATTTAATAGTGAACAAGCTAAAATTTTAGAATGAAGGGAATCTATTTAGGGGTTATCTATGAAGGGAATGTTCCCCTTGTATATGTGGGATTAACTCTTCGAATAAAATGAATTTATAGAATTATTCCTTTAGTTTATTTTCAATTTGTTTATGTAAATATAGAGATTTTTCTAGAAATTTTAACTATACATGGATTATATAAATTAGTTTAGCTAAGCTTGTTTCTTGCATATGTGGAAAGCATAAATAGGGTTATATCACTTTCACACTTCAGACCTATGTGGCTGCATACAAAGGTATGCACATTATGGTTAATCAATCCATTATTGTTGATCTCTTTTTTTAAGTTTAACTATTAGTTCATGTATGAAATGGATTAAAGTTTTGAAGTGTTTTTGCTATGCTAAGGGTTGTTTGGTACATAAGTAAGGTAAATCTCAATTCTAGAATGAATGGTCATTATGTCGTAGAAATAAGTTATTTTAGTTTATTTGCATTATGGAATAGGGTTGTTGAGTGATGCATACTCCCTTGATTTATGCTTATATAAATGAATAATGGTTGAATTTATACATGTTGAATTGTATTCTTATGAGTTGAGTATGATATCAACTTCTTTTTTATTGTTAGAATTGAATGTACGAATGGGTCATGACATGCTCAAATGATTATTTTTTAAGAGTTCCTTAAATGGAATGTTTTATATGGGTTCCATTCAATTGGGAATTGTCTAGAATTTATCTTTTGCATAAGATATTGATGATAACATGAGTCTTGTATAGGTATTCAATTCATGCAAAAATCTTGCTGCTTACATACTTCTAATTTCTAGTTCACATTGAAACCTATTATATGTATGTGTAAGTTATCCTTTCTCATATCTAAAACATATTATTAATGTGTGATTATACATGGAAATATGCTGTATAATATGAATCACTTCTTTAATAAAATCCTTGTTGTAGGAGAGGCTAATGAATTAGCTATTTATTGGGCTTACTAGTTTATTATGTAAGCATATGGTTAGAAAATATATATTATAAGTGAAATTTATATGGATTGATTATGTTCTTTTAATTTAACTTTATAGTTGATTGAATAATTGATGAAGAAAAGAAAAAAGTATTATCTTCCATATACCTTCGATTACATTAATTTTTTCCTAATCAATTTTAACATATTGGCTATTTACCAATATTATATCATTATATAGATTCAAATTTGGGCTACTATTAAACCTTGTCTAATAAATAATGTAAATTATCATAGTCATATTGTTGTTCATTCATTCAGGTAGTGGTGTTCATACTCATTAATTGGGTATCTTGAGAACACAAGGTAATTTTTTGCTATGGTACAGTGACCTTATGCCATGAGTGGGTTGACAACCTTGGCTAGTAGCACTCAAATTTATGGCCTATGATGCCTTGGTTTCTATTATGTTTTATCATTTTACTTATTTTAATTGGTGATAATATACTATATGCTTAAGGGAATCTAGCATATCTATAGTGTGTTTAAATCAATTGTTGATTATTATATATGATTGACATGTTAGACCTTATACCTATTTGTTGATATTAAATCTTTTTCTCCTTATATAGAACTATTTAAACCCAAGGATAACTTAGGGTGTATAATTTATCCATTGTGGTTAGTTCAAAATTAACTATTTAACCACCTACAAGTAGAACCAAAACCCACTAAGATGAGAAGATACTTAATGAGGGATAAGCACCTAGAAATAATCCTATATGGAATAATGAGCATTGTATATGATGTTTAGGACCTATCTATGTATACATACATCGATTTGACTTGAACCTTGTAAACCATCCTTTGGGAAACTTACTTCCTATAATATCCTTTATGAGTAATTACTCCTAGATAATTATCTTTGATCACCTCTTTTGGTTTCAGTTGTGCATATGCGATTATGTTATTTGAATATCACTTGATTCATGGAGCAAAGTGTTAGGGCCAACACACTATCCTAAATTCACTCTATTAACAATTCCTAAATTTTTTGGGGGTTGTTTCATTTGGTATCAGATCTTGTGTTGTGAGTATTGTTTTAGAATAATGTATATTTTCCCTCACTCCCTAGAAGTAAATCTAAATGTTAGTTCATTTTACAACTAAATTAAGTTGTACTTGTTATTGGATTACTACTAGTTGCTACCCCAAGAGAGGTTTAGAATGGTAATATGTTTGAATTGATTATCTAGTGATTCTTAAATTAAGGATAAGGTTAAATCAGGTGGTGCTCATGTTGAGCAAATCCAAGGGGCTAGGTGGACTAAAAAGAAGAAAAATGTACTGTGTAATATTGAGAATGTTCTTAGATATTTACCCAATCTCTAATGAGTTATACAAAGTAACTAGGATATTAGTAAGGGTGTGAAAGCTGGTATTATAACTAATATATTTATTGTATACACATGAGTATATCAGCCTATAGGGTATGATAACTAGCATGGTTGAGCAGGTGTTATGTATGACATCAAATGGTGCAGGTCTAATTTCTATGATTGTTATTACTCTCTACCTTGGCCTTATCTTGGGTTAACCCTTCCTGATCTTGATTTTATTTGGGTATGCCTCACTTCTCAACTATTGGCTTATATGACAAGATTAAAGGGAAATCAATGGTAAATGATTCACTCATAGAATAAATGGAAAATAGTGCCTAACATATTTTGATGGGTTTTATGGGTAGCCCATCACTAGTTTCTTGGAAAATTGACCATAGGAAGACCAAGGGTTTAACTCCATCCTAGAGGGATAGTACGAGTAAGGGGAACTAGTTCACCTAATAAAATTAGTTGAGATATATATTACACCATTTGGGAGAATGTCTTGGAATTTCAAGGATTCAAGAGGCATGAATGATGATGATAACCATTGCTAACCTTATAGGTAGGACCGATGAATTTTACTATTCAAAATAAACTAAGTATTCAATTTAGTTGCTAAAAAGGGTTTATTACTATACTTGAAGAACTAGCATGCTTCTTGTAAGTTGTATGGTTGCAAGTGGAGTAATAACACCTGCATGGGTTTGAGGTGCCCTTGATCAAACAAGGCTATTCCAAGGAAAGTTGCCTTTCAAGAACTATAAGGTAAACCATGGTAAAGATATGCTAAAATTTTACATGTATGTAACTATCTTATTCATAGTAGTATAATTAAATAAATTAGTTGACTAATTTATTCCATGCTAGAGATATGAAACATAAAAAGCCTTGTATGACATTGTTATATCCTCTATGGTTGGTATAAAAATTAGGGCTGCCCCTTAATCCTTTTGCTCATTTTATTTAGAACTTATTATGGATAAGTTATGAGTTATATAGCTATAATTTAGTGACAGCTAGGGTGAGAAATGGTAAATCCTTACTTGGGTTATGTATTGTTACACCAAAATAGTTTCAACAAAGTAAAGAGTTGTTAATTATTATTTCAATACTTGAGGAACATTATTTTGTTCCAAGTATTGGACTTATAAGCTAAGTATGGGGAGTGTTTTGGGTTGAATCCTTGGTTATTTTTCACTGAATTGTAATGATTCTAACCAGGAAGTGATTAAGTATTATGCATTGTATGTGAAGGTGCTAAAAAATTCATATATTTCAGCTGAATTAGGTTTTATTCTATTTTAAATAGTTGTTCCTTCAAGTTGGATGAAGGAGCCTATGGTTTCATCACTCTAGAAGGACATAATCTTTTGAGTGTGTTTGGATATATTTTGATTCCATGTTGATATTATTGAGCATGGGTGTGCTTAAATTCCATGAGGAGGCTATGATGACCTTGATTATGTTTCACATCTATGTGATGATCATTTAACTTTGGGCTGAGTTTTGGCATCCATGAGGATGTTTTGATGCTCATGGATATATATATATATATATATATATATATATATATATATATATATATATATATATATATATATATATATATATATATATATATATCACATCCATGGGGATGTCTTTTATGATTGCATCTATATTATGATTGTTGAAACTATGGTTTCCATGATGATGATGTAATATTTAACTGGAGCCTTGGATAAGTTCATCCCTTCCCAAGCTTATGTTATATTAAAGTAAACATTATTTATCAACCTTTGACTTGTTGACACAAATCAGTTGGAAGGATAATGATATAACTTGTTATCAAAATCATGAACCATGAGTGGTGATCATAAGTGTCTTGCATCATTGTTTCATATTATAGTGATTGAGGTATAATACCCAAGGAGGTCCAAGGATGTAACTTAAGCATGGAGGGCCTAGTGGGTGAATATGACTTACTTATTTGGGCAAGTAAAGAAGTTATGGGGATCTCTTGATAATAGTGGAAAGAATTAGCTTTCTAATCCATGAGGGACACACTTGTTGATAAACTTCTAAGAACCATGAATATAGATTTATGGGCTATGATGGAATACACCCTTATTTACAAGAAGGTGTCAATAAAATTGAGATCCTTAGAACCAAGCATGATTTATATACTAGATATTTATGCCATATTGAATGACATTTGGAAATCAGGTAGATCGATGAGGACCATGGACCCTTGTACTTCACTTACCAATGTGTTAAGTCTATGATGTGGAAATACCTTGTCATAATTCACCAACCCTTTAGATCCAAATGTGTGACATAATATGGTGTTCATTTAGTGTATGTAAACTATTGTGCATGTGTGGACACATTTTACATTGTTGATTATATTAATTAGGTAAACTCGTAACTTCACTATTTTATGTGCATGTAATGTGAACCCTCATATTATCTTTGATAATAATATTGTTACATATATTCAGTTTGACATGATATGATCTTAAAACACCTTGTGATGTAGTTTCCTTCTAGAATCAACTTCTATTAGCTTAATAACTACCAAGGTTTAGTGAATGTGTTGTTAATGTGATCCTACATCATGGCTCTAGTACTAAACCTTGATGCAATTATGAGGCTCAAGGTGAAGATAACACTTCAAACATGATTATTATATGGAGTATGGTCTAGGGAGTGGAGTTTCACATAGGCTTAAAACCCTCTTCTCCCCTTTACATGAAGTAGATACCTAATTCATTCATGTTATTCATCATGAACACCATAATATGGTTGTGGGATATTCATGCATAATGGTCAATTATTGGATTGAGTATCCCTTTAACCACCTCTTCAAGGTTGTGGTACAAGAAACCTTGTGAAATTTATTTATTTAGCCTTGTAAAATCTCGAATTGGACATAGAAATTGGACTTTCATAGAAAATCATCAAGACTAAACTTGCAAAATTACAAGAACATATTGACTTGTAAATTAAAACTTGATATGTTGAGGAAATAGTTAAATTAATGGAAAAGGACATTATAAAATGAATGTTACGATTTTTGGCATGTGTTGACTAGTAAGATCAGCCATGCTATATGCAAGGTACTATTATGTATACCTAAAACTATTTTTTTTTCTTAAGCATAACTGGAATGCATATTGATTTTATGCTTAGGAAGAGTGGTGTTAAGTCCTAATTAGGCATATTTTTAAGTCTTTATGTAATTTTTTTAATACAAAGAAGAAAGTATAGTGATATGGTGGGATTTTAATCCCTATGACAATTATGTAAGCTTAGAAAATTATAGAGAGCATGCTGAAAACCTAGGGATTGCATATTAATGCCTAATGTGGCTTCTATGATGTTTGGTGTGGTTGTTGCAGGATGCTGCACTAACCCCTAAATGATGAATGGTGAAAGATAAGTAACCATGGATTGTTAGATATATGTTCTTACTGGCATTCTATGATGAATGTTATTATGAAGGTAAGCATGCATAACATGGGTTGTGGGAACCATAGCAATTGGTTGTTGTTGTTGATTTTTATTCTAGAATAAATGAAATAGATGTATGCATAAATCATACTTAGGTGGTGGCTATGTCATGTACTATATGAATGTTGAGGTTTTTAGAATTCTATAGAACATTACAAAATTATGAGTATAGTTTGATTTAACTAAAAAAGTGTTGTGGAAGAAAACACCCCAAATCCAAATATTTTATGAAAATATACTAAATTACATTTTTTGTAAATCCTATCATAGAATTGTAGTTAATGCATTAATAGTTCCTCATAATGAGAGGAAGGTTTAGTTAAAAGTCATTTTGCTATTAAAATTTAATTTTGAGTGGGTAAATAAGATGAAATTTTTGAACATGTTATTTTATTTGAGATAACAACTGTGAGTTGTGGTTGGAAGAGCACTAATAACTCTTTATTACTAAACATTGAATTTCATGCAACCTAGAAAGCTTACTTTGGGTAGTAATTAATTAATTTGCTAGTTGCATAGGTGGTTGTAAATCATGTGAAATTTTGTTTTTTATTACATTAAGAACACTAGTTCATTGATGAGCTTGAAAAGTATTTCATGGTTGATAAATGTACGTGCAACACCTCATTTTTCTCACCTTGGGCTTACAAAAAGAAACCAAGTGAAAGGATGATTTTGTAGCCTAGTTAAAAGGAAGGGCACAATTGTCTTGGAGGTGGCATATGAATTTTTGTAAGGTAAATCTATGGTTTTATTCACCATGTGAAATTGTTTGACCTACATGTTATATTAAATAAATAAAATTCATGACTATTATTTTAGATGATAATTGATAAGGCTTATCAATCTAGCTATTCTATTATTGAGTTATCTATTGATGCTTGTAATGTGTAAACATTTTTTAAAAAGAGTGGTAAGACTTATTTTTGGTTCAACATTATTCTTAGTTTTTGATTTATCATTAGGATAGTTCCTCTTTAAATAGGGGAGGATGTCATGATGCCACCTCT
>JARHVA010003005.1:992500-1072500 GCA_037957365.1 Torreya grandis
TAAACATTGTTTTCATATTTTGATCCGGCTGCTAGGCCATCCATGACTACATCTACCTCTATTAGGATGACAACATTTACCTATACAGAGGTAAAAATTATTTACATATATGTTTTGCTTTTTACATTTTTTATGACTATAGTTTTTTACATATACATGTTGATGAGTGATGTGGGATACGATTTCTCTACTTTGGTCTTTGTTGTTTATATATGCATGGGTAATGTACCTCCCAATATTTGTTGGCTATATGGATCCTAACTTCTCCTAGACCTAGAAATCTCATTGAGAGTCTTCACCTGATACTCTACACTAGCTACATTTTTCTCCAGGCCAACTATCTCTGTTATTATGAGGGGATTCCACATATGTATGATAATTAGGGATAAAAACATATTTATGATTTATTATTCACACATGGAGAACAACATCCACCAAAATATTATCAAGGCTCAAATAATACTCAGAACATCCTAACCAAAGTTTCTTTGTTCATGCTCCACCACTAAGTGATTCACTCTAAAACCATATAACAAGATAAGAGATTAAATCCTCAATCACATAAAGAAACAATAACTAAGTAATAAATTACAAAGTAACATATAAATTAACTAAAAATAAACCAGCTCACTACTTTATTTTGGTAACTTCATGTTAGTCTAGGTATAATTCTTAATTGGACCTCATTGTAGTATTCTCCTCTTATTCTATTAGTTCCTCTCTAATAAGTGTATGCTCTCCCTTGTTTCCCCCTAAAATTAATCTCCTCATCCTCTATCTTATTCTTATTTAGACATAAAAGTATCTACATATTATGGTGGTGGTTGTACTTAATGTTGGCATCCTACCATAACTGCAACCTAGACACATGATATTTTTTTAATATATTCCTTCGATTAGTACTCTCCTAATTTTTCTCATGATGGTAGTAGAGTGTCCACCTCATTCAAAAACTATTATAAAATACAATAATATAGTAGAGATACCAAATATATCATTATCAATGTGTTCAAAACTCATGGAAAGTCTCTCAATGGTGGCATACCTATCCAAATAGAATCCCTAATGGCCCCTATTATCCCAATCTCTAACCCTCATTGGTAAGGGGTTAGGTGCTCATACACCTAACCCATGATGAGTGTATGGGTCATGTTCTTTTACATCAAAGTATTACTCCCAATTAAAAACCTTACCTCTATCACAATCCTTTATCAAGGCCATAACCCTACCTTTAGCTAGAAAGCCTAGTATCCTAATCACAACCTTAAAAGTGATAGTCCACTCTCAAGGGACTTGTGGGAAAACTAAACTATTTCACATGACACATCCTAGTTGGTGAATAGGTCAAGAAAATGAATATACTTGATGGGACAAAAATTCCCATGTAAAAAAGCCAAAGTATTCTTATTATAAATAGTGTGGCTAAATCATTAGTCATTAATTTCTCTATAATCATAGGAATCCTATCATACTTCATCACTCTACTCCATAAAATGTAAGCCTAACTTTAAAACATAATTTAAAATATCCATAAATACTTTTGAAAGATCCAAAAGGAATTAGTTAAAAGGGTTTAGACCTAAGTCAAACCCCTATTTTCAAATAGGTAATAAATCAACAACCAATATAGTCCAACATGTAATAAAGCATAAATTGAAGATCTTGACCTAAGAATATTTATATTTATTAATTTTTTTTTTAAAAAAGTAGTATATTATATATTCCCTTTCATATTTTTAATCCTCTAATTTTGGTTTTGGTAGAAGGTTGTTGCTTTAAGACTTTAATTGATGGCTTATCAATTTAGATCTAAGTGTATTTGCATGTGCATGTTTGTCTTGTTATTTTTTATAATGTTTCATTTCATTCATGTACTTATATAGACACATATTTTATATTTACAAGTGCTTATATTGATTTTTTTGGTTTACATATATAATATTTGATGTACTTTATATAAAACTAAGTGAGACCTTGTTTACATGAACCATTGATGTTTGGTACTGACACTCCTCCCTCTCTATGAGATGAGATAGACATTGGAATTGCTACTATAATTTCATCTACATAGGTGATAATAGAGGTATATATTAATTCTTGTAATTTAAAATTTTAAAAATAGACTTGTTTTAATAATTTTAGTATGTGTACTTGGGTCAAATATAACTTATGTTTATGTATTATGTATGTAGGGTTATACTATGACACATGATAGTCCTATTTAGATGGTGATTGGGGAAAATTTTCATGTTCCTCCCATATTTGAGATGCCTATTCATATATTTGAACCTTTAATTGACTTGATTGAGCATGAAAAACATATTGAGTAGGATCATGAACTTGTAGTAAGTGCACATGTTTAAATGATATTTTATTGTAGTTTAAAATAATTTCTTAACAATTGTTGGAATGTATTTTATGTTAATTTCTTAACAATTATTATATTTGAATAGGCTCAACTACAAGCTAGATATGAACGTAGGACCCATAGTCATATATTGGATCAATCCAAGGCATTAGAGTGGTCTCCATCTACTAGCAGGGCATCCTAGGGAGAGTCTTCTTTAAGTTAAAAAGAGGGAGTCTATTTGATGAATAGGATGTCTTACACATGAAATGTAATTTTTTGTATGCCTATATGGAAATTGATGCATTTTGGCATTGTATATGCATATATGACATTAAGCCAACATTAGATACTATGTTGGTGGATGCAATTTCTTGTATGGCTATCACGACCCAATATATATATATATATATATATATATATATATATATATATGGACATGTGTGTTCCTATATTATATGCCTATCCTGGCTTGATATATCTAATTTATATTTAGTATTTATTTCATTGTGTGTTATTGTATAGTTTTTTTTTCCAAATTATTATCTATATTGGATTTCATATTTAATGTTGTATGTGCACAAATAAGGATTAAAAAATTAATATTTTTAATGCTATAAATCTCATATCTTACATATTCTTTTAAATTAAGTTTTTATTTCATTATGTGTAGTGTAAATGACTAATGATACTCTTATTGATTAGGATTAATGGCCTTCTCTTTGTACCTACTTCTTGTACACTTTTGATGCAGAGCTTTCTCAATAGCTTGAAATTATTAAAGATCTTGATCAAAGGTATTTTTATATAATCTTTTGTATTCACTTATCTGATACCTCAAGACTCCTTATCCTTCTCATACAACATAATTCCAACTTTTGAACCCCTCTCTCTTTTATCAATTCTCAAATTTCTCTCTTTAGCCTTTATCTTGGCTTGTAGCCCTATTTTAGGGAAAACCTCCTATTTTATTCCATACATAGACTCTCCAAGTAAAACTAATTAGGTTTTTGACAACCCTTCTCCATGCCATTACCTCACACAAAATCTTGGGTTAGGTTCCTTTGAAAAATCTTGTACCTCTAGGCTTACTTGACACACTAATTAGACCTCCAAATGCACAAATCTCCAAGGTTTGACTATTATAGAGACACTTTGACCAAAAAAACTAGATTTGACAACCCTTTTTGCATATCCTTCTTTTCAATCAATTTTGGCCCTCAATTCTTCACATATATTCAACTTTCTTCTTTAGCCTCTTTCTCACTAGGTCTCTTAGGCTAGTATAGTACATAATATAGAAGTTACAAGTATGAAATAGCTTTATTAACTTAATATAAAATAATACACACTATATTAAAAATGTATATGAAATTTTAAGGGTTGAATTTCTTCTTATGGTCAAAACCCTAAAAGTCATTATTTGTAGCAACTGTATAGGCTGAGACTATAAATAATTGAATATAATGTCCAACCAAGACTTTAAAGACAATACAATGCTTGGATTAGGTTTGTCTAAAATTATTACAACTTTTTCCTTGAATGATCAAGTTATCACAACCCCCAAGGCATTTACACACATGAAATCCTAGTTATTCAACATTGTATTCTATATATTAGAAATAGGGGTATGTAGGGTCTCTAGGTTTTTCAACATCAAAGGACTCTATAAATGAAAATAAGTTTATCAAAATATTTTATAACAATTATTAACCCTTCTCTATCACTTTTTTAATCAAATACAAGATTGAATACAAAGATTATAGTATACAAAATTTTGAGTTTAGGACTGCGAACTTTCAATGGGAAATAACTATGATCAAAGTGAAACTTAAAAAATATTGTACATATGTATGTTATAAAAAGATTACTTTAACTCTTCATACATATTTGATCTCCACATTATCCACACAACTCAAGATAAGGAATTATTGAATACTCATACTCTTAACCATCTACCTCGAATGGAATGCAAAGTTACAAAACCAAAACTGACTGTTAACCAAAAATATGGTATAGATAGGGTTTATTTATTATATATATCAATATTTCAATTACGTAATGCCACATAATATGTCAATATTTCAATATTTCAAAGTTATCAAAGTTATAAAATTTATCAAAGTTGTCAAAATTATCAAAATTTGCCAAGTCAAAATTGTCAAAGTTGTCAAAATTTTCAAAGTTGTTAAAATTGTCAAAATTGTCAAAATTTTAAAATCCATCAAAATTATCAAAGTTTTCAAAGTTTTCCAAGTTATCAATAGGTCAATAGATCAATTACTCATTAAGTTTCTAGGTCTTTAGTTTAAGTTGTCAAAGTTCAAGTTATGGTTGTAAAACTCTAGTTTTGATGATTCCTAGGTGAAAACTAACATTGAACAAACATCCAAGGAGGATAGAATCTAGGACCAAGTTATTGGCCTCCTTTCAGGTCTAATCGACAAACCCATCACCCATTTTGACCTTAAGAACACCCTTCCTAATAAAAGAAAAATGCAATTTTTTAGCCCGAGTTAAAACATGCATTAAAAACTGTAATTCATTTCCATGAAATATAAAATAACTCATTTACCTCATTAAAACCTCTAATTTAATCCTAGAGCACTCAAGTTAAATATATGAGATCAATCTATTAGATAAGTTGTAGTGATGGGTTCAAAAATGCAAGTTTTTGTCAATGAACATGCAACTTCTTAAGCTCCAACTGGCATTTATACCTCCGAGACCTCTTTCTATAACTTCATCTCTTTGATCATGTATAGATAGGAATAATACATTATTTTTTTCCACCATTATGTTTGAATCCACCCAGAAGTGTATTTTCACTACCATTCTAGAGAGCAGAAACACTAACAACAAAATTTACCAAAGTTCAAATTATGGTTATAGAACTCTGATTATAATGATTCCTAGGTGAAAAATGACACTACCAACATGTCTAAGGGGGAGGATAATGTATAGGACTAGGTTTTTGGCCTCCTATTAGGGTTGATCAAAAACACCACCACCCATTCTAGCCTTAAGAACACCCTTCCTAATACAAGAAAAATGCAATTTTTTAGCCTAAGTTTAAACACACATAAAATGAAAAATAGAAGACATTTATGTGAACCTTCAAATCCCTCACATACCTCATTAATCTCTCTAATCACACCTTGGATCACTTGGGTGAAATCTTCAAGATCAATTCATTAGACAAGTCACAGTGATGGGTTCAAAAATGCAAGTTTTTGTCAGTGAACAAGCAACTTATCAAGCTCCAACTAGAATTTATACTTCTGGGACCTCCACATGAAAATATATCACTTTGATCATGTCTACATAGGTAAATTACATGTTATTATGACTCCAAAATGTTTGAATCCACTTGAAAGTGCATTTTCATTACTATTTTGGAGAGCGGAAACATGAACAATAAATGTTATCAAAGTTCAAGTTATAGTTGTATAACTCTAATTTTGATGTTTCCTAGGTGAAAAATGACATGAAAAACACATCTAGGTGGTGGATAATGTCTAGGAATAGGTTTTTGGCCTACCATTAGGCTTGATCGACAAACCCTCCACCAATTCTATCTTAAAAAATAACCTTCCCAATATAAGGAAAATGCAATTTAGATGCCTAAGTTCAAACACATATAAAACAAAAATTGTAAGTCATTTCTATGAACCATCAAATCCCTCACATACCTACTTAATCACTCTAATCACACCCCAAATCAAAAAAACATAAAATAGAAGCTTCTCTTAGCTTCAATAATATTTAATTCTTTACTGATGGATCTAACCATGTGAAGGTGGAAGCTTATCAGGCACCACTAACCTACAAAAAAATGTTACTAAGTAATTAAAAATGAAATTTTTATATGTACTACCTAGAAAAAAACATTTGGTAAAATTGATTACATCTACATTTTAAAAGTCAACATACTTTTGTACTTCAATCTAACGAACCAATATGATCTTCTCTAACCTTGATAGTATCAACAATAGCTTCATGATCTTACTCTCAAACTTTCCATAATTTCCTATTTAATGGCCTCCCATGATATTTTTTTAACTGAATATTCATTATAAGAATCAAATTTGAATAGTGCATTATATTCCTATGTATTTCAAACTCTTCAAACAACCATTGATCTAAATTTTTGATAGGATATTATTGAAATAATTGGGATAGTCAATGTTTTCTCCATCTATAACTAGGGAAGTCAATTTTTTATTTCTCTCTACACATCAACACAAATAGTAATTAGTGCCTTATTCATTATCCTCATATACAGTAACTAAAAAAACATACCCTATATATCAGCAAAAAATATTTTTAGAAACAATATTAAGATATAAAAAATAATGAGAATAAATTGTACATAATGAAAAATATTCTACCTAATTGTACTATATCCGATACATGGTTAAAGTCATCTAATGATGTCATATCTATAAGTTAAAATGTTGTTGGAACCTAATATGTGTTGATTTGAATTAGAGGTTTGGAACTCCAATCATCCACCCACTCTTGTGACTCAAACTCATTCTAAATAGAGACCACACATGCAGAACAAAAATATGCTGTGTCTCCTATGAGCAATTTAAAACTTGTGTTTGAGCTACAAAATAAGTGGAGGTCACATGAATCCATTAGAGTCATACAATCTTCATATGTTTCCAAGTGTTTTTACTTCATTAGCTAGAAATGTCTATGAACACTAGAATTTGGTTGAGCACCATGACACATGTTCTCATTACACCATTTAACCATAGTTTCTAGATTTGTCAAATGAATACCCTATTCAAATTTCAAATCCTTCCTTGTAATAGCTCTTTTTACACATGCTCTACCACTGTCATGCTCCACTTTTCCATGGCTAGCCTCGGCGAAACTCCAAATGTGTTCTACACCTATGATAATGTGAATCCTACTCAACCAATAAAACATCCATGCATTTTTTCTTTTTAATTTGAAATTTTCTAACCAAATATAATGTTGATTGAAATTAATGTTTCTCTAACTCAATTATTCATATAACTTCTAAAAACAACCTTGCACACACTCTAAATAATGTGATCTATCTTTGTTGATATAGAAATGGTAATCCTTTTATATTTTTTGTTGTTACTCTATATTATTAGGTACATATATGAATGTTATATTCATGAATATGGTAACTTATGATGAGTTTTAATACTATGATTAAACTTCCATTTAGTGTTTGAATGTGTAATTATCTGAAAAATTCAACTAATGAAACAATGAAACCAAGTGTGAATATATCCTTGAATGTCTTGAAATGTTCATCCAACCATCTATCCATTTGTGTGTGCCTTGCATAGTCATAAATAATCTTCTTCCTAAATTTAACTAAAAAATCCAAAACACGTATCTTTTTTGTAACAAGCTCACACCTTTTAGATTTTTTGCCATTTTTACTTGATAAGTCACTAATTTATATTGGATTAGACCAAGTAATTCCTATCCAATTTCACATGTAATCTCCTCATGGATATTTTTTTTTAAATTTGGTAATCCACCACAAATGATGCAATTTCCATTTAAACTTGATTTATTGTAAAATAATTGCCCATCTAGTCTTTTATAGAAGATAGTTGGAATAAATCCCCTCGCTAATTTTGGTGGAAATTAAATTCCACACTCCTACAAAATATTAGTATCCAAAGTTTAATAAATATGGAGAAAAACATCATATTATATTGAAAATTCAACATGTTTCTTACAAAAATAAGTGATGCATGTGTGATTTATTTTAACATAAAAAGGTTTTGTCATCTCAAAATAGTTTTGACAAATAAAAATTTGTAGATATTTTTACAAACATTTAGAGTATTTTTATATTTGAGTCATATCTAATAAATGTTTTGGATGTGGTTCACGATTATGATAACTAACTCTTCTTTTCACAACATATCTTGAATTGGGTGAAACTCTTGTATTGTCTTTCCAAAAATGAGCAAGTAACTCTTTGAGAGAATCAGATAGAGCCTTGTCCTTTCGTGGAAGTCTACCAGAGAATGCCCAAAGCTCATTAGTATTAGGTTCATTAAGTGTTTCACATAGTTCAATTAATTTCCTTATTTTTAAAAAATTTCTATAAAGTGTTCATCTTGTTTTTAAAACCATTCATTTTTTAATTGTTATGTCACTTAGTACATAAGTTTTAAGTATATACTAGGCAACATTACAATCTTTGGTGCATGATTTTTGGGCCTACAGTATGATATGCATCATGTAATTTTTTTAAAATCTCATCATTTCCAGGATCCATGTTAGATGTTCTTAGTCATAATGTGTATATTATAGGTCTCATCTTAATTAATTTTATCAATGAAATAAATAATTGACATCTTTGACTATCATACTACAAATTTTGAAAGAATATATCTCAAATTTGTTTAACTGGTCTTCTTGAATGGTGATCAGACATTTTATTATGCATTGGTTTTAAAATATTTTCATAAAATTCAATTAAGTACTAGTATTTTCTATGCACAATTATTGGATGTGTTTTTCATGGTGTAATTTGTTGAGAGGGTGTTTCAAAACCATTACTACTTTCATTATTTAGAGGTGGGATGACATTAAATTCTTCATTGTTAATTTCTTCATTATATGTTTCCATAAAAAAAATTTAATGGTTAATTTCATCATTATTTGTTTCCATCAAATTTTCTTCATTTGTGGGGGGGAGGGGGGGGGGGGGCGGAAGGGGCAGGGGGTGGGCGGGGGTGAACCATCATACATAGACTCATCATCAATAAAATCAAAAACTTGGAACTTTGAATGTGAACTTCCAACATTAACTAATTCATTATTTTTAATTTCATTATTCTTCATTTGTGGGTGGGTGGGGGGGGAGCGGGCGGTGGGCGGGGGTGAAGCATCATACATAGACTCATCATCAATAAAATCAAAAACTTGGAACTTTGAATGTGAACTTCCAACATTAACTAATTCATTATTTTTAATTTCATTATTCTTCATTTCATTATTGTCAATTTCATTATTATTCATTTCATTATGGTAAATTTCAACATTTTTCAACTGATTATAGTCAATTTCATCATTCCTTAATTCATTATCATCAATTGGCTCATTATCTATAGCATTTAGTTCATCAAGATTAGGGTTTGTACCTTATTTACCATGAAATTTTCACATTAGTAGCTTATGTTTCTCTTTGAAATATTCTAATTCCTTTGGTGTTTTGTTCTTCCAAAAATTCTTCTTTGAATGTGATTTATAACCATTAATAAGGGATAATTGATAAATTTTCCAAGGTGGGGTCAAGTACACTGGTACATATCTCTCACAGAAGTACATAGAGAATGTTTGTGGGGATAGAAGTCTTGATTTGGGAAAAAATAGTCATTGATAAGTGAGATTATCACTAAAATAATAATAATATGATCATGATATTAAATAATGTGATCATGTTATTAAATAATGTGATCACGTTATGTTTTCTAAAAGGTCTTAACACATCCAACCCATTGATATGTTGATATCTATAATAATACGATTATGTTATTAAATAATGTGATCGTGTTATTATTAGTATAAGCTTTGGGGTTGGTAATTGGAAATGAGGATCTAGTGTTGCCTATTTTAATAATAACATGATCATGTTATTAAATAATACAATCAAATTATACTTAATATAAATAAAGGATTATGGATTGGGGATTAAGGAAAATTAGTGCATAGGGATTATGGATTAGGGATTAAAATTTAGGTTTTAAGAATTAGAGATTATAGTTAAGGTCTAAAGTGAAGGTGAATGTCTACTAGGAACTTTCCCCTAGAATGGATTGGCTTTATGGATACTCATGTTGCTCCCTATGTTAAAGCCCATGGTTTTGAATTGACATTGTGATGGAAGTGAAATGGCTCCCCATAAATTTAAATGATGTGTGCATTTAATAAAATAGTAGGTAACGTGATTTTTATGACATACATGGCACAAATTTTTTTAGCACATTTCCCAAAGTACATTAAGTGCCATATCACTTATGGTTTCAATTTGTTAAGTGGCTGGCCAATATGTTTCCCAAAGTGCATTAAATTCCATGGTATTACTTCTTATTTATCATTTTTTCTTCTCGTAATACTTGGATAAATAATCTCTAAGCATGTCAAATCCCTAAAAAATAATAATAAGTCATTAATAATATTTTTTTTTGGGTTTCCATTATACCCTAGATGTCATCATGCAGACTGAGTGAAATAGTCAAATGGGGCAATCAGTCATGTGATTTAGGCCAAATTGAGCCATGTGAATTTAATTCTTAGTGTATAAATGATGTTAATATAGGATAAAATGATTGGTTCAAGGTTTAAAGAGTTTATATTTGTGGTTTAGTGCTTAGGGATTAAGAACTTTAAAGATTAGGGCTTAGGGTATACATTTTAGGGTATATTTATACAATTGTGTAGGTAATTGGGGAAAATTTGGGAGCTTTGAACCTATATCTGTGATGACATAATGTGAGTTTGGGATCAATTATCCCCCACATCATCATAGATTGAGCCAACAAAGTCAATGATGGTAATGAGTGATGCAATTTTAACCAAGTTAATCCCAATGAATCTAATTCTTACTATACATATATAAGGATGTTAATTGGGACTAAATTTATTATTTTAGGGTTTAGGGTCTATAATTAAAGGTTTTGGGGTTTAGGGCTTATGGCTTAGGGTTTAATATAACTGGTATAGGGTTTGGGGTTAAATTTAAATGGTACAAGGTAACTTAGGGTTTAATATATCAGATATAGGGTCCAATCACTAAGGTAATTGAATAAAATTTGAACTGCTTATGACACTTATTTATGACTTGATTACCTTCATGTTTGCATTTATGATAAAATTAGGTCAATTATGCCATGTATATATTGCATACATGTTATACAATCGATTGAGCCATAAATTTGGTTTAGGGGCTCAATTTTGCCTAGATCCCATAGGGAATTATACAAATTAATTAATTAGATCAATTCATGATAGAAGATCAATCTTTTGTTTTGGCCCTAAATTATATTTGGCTATTGAAAACCCTTAAATTGGCCTCAAATGCCTCCTCTATTAAAAGAATCAACTAGCTCTCCTCCTCTTTGGTTAATTAAGTTAAAGGGGATTGAAATAAAAACAATTTACTAAATAAATTCATAGCCAGATTAGTAATCCAAAGGCTTTAGACATAGGTTTAAAAAATGCATAAATTATGACATATCATGATAAAATCAGTTTTATCGTAAGGCATGTAGGTTTGTGGCATGTAGTGGGCATTAGGGCATAGGGATTATAATTTAAATGTTTTAGGGATCATTAAGGATTAGGGTATAGGGTATAGGTTTAAGTACCTATATATTAATGTCTAATCACTAGATATGCCATGTGTTCAAACTAGATTCTTACTACAAAGGATGTCAATTGGGACTAAATTAAAGTTGGAAAATACAAGAAAACTAAATTTTTTACAATTTGGGATATAATGTTTAGGGTTTATGGATTACAAATTATATATTTTAATGTATTAGATGGTTTAGGGTACATATGGTCAATCGTAAAGATAATTGAGAACAATTTGAATCACTTGGACCCATTTGTGACTATAGAATGTGTTTTTGGGTTGTCATTATACCATGGATGTTATGTCATACACATTGAGTGAATTATTTAAATGGGTCAATAAGTCATGTGATTTAGGCAAAATTGAGCCTTGTGAATTTAATTCTTGTCTAAATTATGTTAATTTGGGTTAAAATGATTGGTTTAAAGTTTAAAGAATTTATATTTATTGTAAATAGAGTTTAAGGATACATATATTTAGGGATTAGGGATTAAGGGGTCTATAAGGTATACTTATGATGGTGATTGGGGTAAAATTGAGGTCCTTGAATGTAGATATGTGAGTAAATAATGTGAATTATGTATAAGTTATCCCCAACATCATCATAAATTGAGCCTATGAAGTCAATTATGGTAATGACTGATGTAATTTTAACCAAGTTCATCCCTGTGAACTTATTTATTACTATATATAAAGGACTTTATTCAAGATGATTCAATATGATTTATGAAATTTAGTCCAAATAAGCCTTGTGTAAGAACTTTCATCCTTCTACTATTAATAAGGGGCTCTGTTGGCCCTAAATACATAACATATTTAATCAACCAAGTATTTAGTTTAGTTTAATATGCAATTATGGCCAACAAAGTCTCATGAAAGTAACTAAAAACATATGATGTCAATTATAATTTTTTTGGCCCCGTTTGTAAACTATATCTAGCTAGTCATGTATTTGACTTTATTTTATATACATAATTGGGGCCAACTAAGTCCTATGAAAGTAATTTTATCCATATAATGTTCCATTTGGGTTCCGTTAGACTTGATTACACAAAAAATTGAACCAATTGAGTATTTAGGTTTAATATGATATGTAATTGGGGCCACTCAATCCTCAAGCAAGGAATTACATCCATCTAATGTCATTTGAGGCTTTAATTACACCATGTTAAATAAATTGATAAATTTTTAATACTATACACAATTGAGGAAAGCTAAGTCTTATGTAATTAATTGCTTCCACCTAGAATATCAATCAAGGTATTTTTTACCCCATGTAATAAATTATGTACATATAATTTATACATTGTGAATACTTTTCCCTAATTTCACATCATATTTAACGAATCAAGTATTTTCTTCAGTATAATCTTTACAATTAAGAGTAATTGGTCCCCATGCAGGGAATTTATTCAATATAATGTTAATTAGGTATTGATAGCACATGTCATATTAGACAACAATAATAATCTAAAACCAATATTTGATCTTAAGATTACTAGGCCTAATGGATCCTATTCAGGTTTTAGGATGTTGAGATTATGTAATGTGATTGTGTCATTAATGTGAACATGTTATTAAATAACATGATTATGTTAATAACATAGTTGATAACATGATCAAATTATTAATGAGATCATGGTATTTAAATTCAAATTCAATTCCCAAACCTTTTGGCTTAGGAATGGCTTTGATTCTCGATCTAAAGGCTTGGAATTTCAATTCCCAACTGAGTTATGAAAGGTATGAAAATAAATAAAAAATTTCATCTTTGATTTCCAAATACAATAAGAATTTTGATAGGAAAATTTAAAAACTTGATACTGTCATGATGAACATTCTCTCCTCTTTTCAAAAATATGATTCTTATATTTTTTAGACTAATTTAAGGTTTCAAACTATATTTATTTCTAACTATGCCTTTTTTAGGCCACTACATGCCACAAACATACATCCCTATACATGTTCATGTAATTTTAGTTTCATTGATCCAAGTGAAAAATAAATTATATGGTGATGTAATACATTTAATTCTACATACATTTAAAATAAATTCATTTTTTAGGTAGTTAGGTCTAACTCATGAATGACTATCCATTTCTTTGTTAGTTTTTAGGATCTATTTACTTACAAAATTCATAAAAAAAAGTATTCATTGAAAAATACAAAAAAATATATATGAAGTGCTACAAGATTTTATCTAAATTTTTCCCAAAGGGTTTCAAATAATATTAAACTCTACTAAAAAAATGGTGCATGTCATGATCATCTATCTACTATGTTTTCTAGAAAAAACTAGAGTTCCTATTTAAATTTTAGATGTTTGACCTAGTTATATTTAACCATTTTTGAAAAACTTTAGTGTTTTGGAAACTAGAATCAAAACTCTACATTTCATTTTTTTACACCATCTTCAAATTTCCAATGTAGATATCTAAAATTATCTACAAAACTTCAAATTTATGAAATTTAAAAAAAATCATGTCCATAGGTAGGCCACTTTTTGTCCCCAAACTTTGTGCACTTACCCTGTATTTTTTTTTAAGAAGTGATAATCTATTGTATGCTTATGATAATCCAACATAATCTTTAGTGTGTCCAAATAATTTTTTGGCTTCTATATATGGTTGGCATGCTTTAACTCATACATGTTTTTCAATATTATAGCTCATTCTCCTTTCATATAACTATTATAACCCAATGATAAGTTAGGGTTAGGGTGTATAAATTCTCCCTTGTGGTTGGTTTGAAAGTAACCATTTAATGACCTATGAGTGGAGGTTAAACCCACTAATATGAGAATATACTTAGTGAGGGTTAAGAACATAAAAATGGTCCTATGAAAAATAATGAGTGCCACATATTATGCTCAGGTCCTATCCATATATTCATACATAAATTTTACCTAAACCTCATAAACCATCCTTTGGGAAACCTACTTATCCATAGAATCCTTTGTGAGTAATTACCCCTAAGTAATTATATTTGATCACCTCCTTCGGTTATAATTGTGTGTAGGTGAGTACTATTTGAATATCATTTTGTTCATCAAGTGAAGTGTTGGGGCTAACATGCTATCTTAAACACACTCTATTATCAATTCTAAAAAAAAAAAATTGGTGGGTTGGTGTTTATTTCATTTGGGTTATTTTACCCTATTTTATCCCTTATTGTGTTGCCAAAAAGGGGCAATAAAAAATCAAAACCAATAAACACTCACACCTCTACCAACTAGAATGCATTCAAGGTTCACACATTATAGTCTAGTTCATATAAAGAGTTTAAAAAACACAACCAGTCAATTCAAGGACTTCACATACTATGCTAATCATGAAAAGTGATAAACACAAATAATTAAAACATGCTTAATTATTGAAAGGATAAATAATGTAGGCAACATTCATCATTTAAGAAAAATTATGATTAACATTGATTTCACCTAAGAAACAAGAATGTGGTGTGTGTGGGTTTGGATTATTTATCTCAATTCCTAATGATTTTATATTTATCCCTCTCTCTCTCTCTATATATATATATATATATATATATATATATATATATATATATATATAGATATATATATATATGGAACTCTCTCTCTCTATGTTCCACTTGTGAGGGTAGAACATTCCTTCAACCACCTCAATCATACAAAGGGTAGTTAGTATGAGATTATGAAAAATAATTAATATAAGCATCAATAATTTTTGTAATGAAAATCATGGTTAACATGATCATATAACATAGTATAAACATATTCAAATATTATCTAACATGATAAGTGATCATGAAACAAAAAATATGACTGTCAATTATACAAAATGTACTAATGACTTTTATTTTAAATGATAGTTCAAGAAAAAAATAATGTTTAGTGGAAATATCATTTAAATAAATGAAGAAAAAACCTAAAAAAATCCTCATAATCTTTCCATGTAGCACTATCCTTAGAATATTGGTCCTACTAGACTTTGCATTGTGATAATTTTATGTTACATAATCTATTCTTATGAGTATCAATTATTCTAATTGGCTCTACTATGGCTACCCTTAGATCTAAAACATGTAATGCATTCCAATTCAAAACATGTGTAGATTCAACCATATATTTATTAAGATAAGATACATGAAAAACATTATGCATTTGAGCTAAAACTAGTGGTAATGCAAGTATATAAGCTATAAGATTAATAACTTATAGAACCTCGAAGGGTCACACACATATCAGTGATAATTTTAATGATTTTTAAAACCTAATAACACTCTTTTGGCATTTGAATTGCATAAAAACTTTATCTCCAATTGAGAATTGCCTTGCTATTATTTTTAGATCAACATAATTTCTATTCCTATCATTATCTTAAATGAATATTTATCTATTAAAATTACGTAATCTTCCATTTTTGTAAACATATTAGATCCAAACACTACTCTATCTTCTAATTTATTCCAAATTATTGGTGTCCTGCACCTCTTACCATACAATGCCTCAAAAGAAGCCATTTTCAAAGATTATTGGAATGGGTTTTTATAATTAAAATCAACAAATGGTAGGTATTCCTCTTTTTTATATTTCTATTCCATGTAATACATCTTTAAAATATCCTCCAAAACCTAATTTACTCTCTTTGTTTGCCCATTCAGTTCTAAAAAATGAGTTTTATTGAAGTTTAGCTATGTACCCAAAGCTAAATTGAAAATTTTCTAAAGCCTTGATGTCATCCTATGCTCCATTTATAAAATTATATTTTTTGGAAACCCATGCAATATATATACCTATTTCAAAAAAAAATTGGTGAGCATTGGTACATCATCTATCAAATTACCTAGAATGAAGTGATTTGCCTTGATAATTTTATCCACAACTACCAAAATCATGTCATGATGATTTATGGACATAAGAAATCCTTCAAAAAAATACATTATAATAAATTTACACTTCTATTTTTGTATGTAATTTGGGTACAATAATATAATAATATACACATGTTCATTCTTAGGTTGCTAACACTCCAAGCATCTAGACACAAAGTCTACCAAATCTTTTTTATTCCCTTCTAAAAGTATAATGGTATTAATTATTCTAATAGCTTAGTAACTCTAGGATTTCATAAATATGGAGCATTGTGCAATTCCTTTAGTATAATATTCCTTAAATTTTTCATGTTAGGCACATATATTCTACCATTATACCTAAAAAATCCATCATTCTCAAATTGAAATCCATGGTATCTACAACCCTAAGAATTCTTAGCCATTGATTTCTTTATTTGTTCATAAAATTCATCTTTAGGTGATACTTTTAGTACCTGATCTTGAAAATTACTTCTTATTATGGTTAAATATACAATGTACCTTCTACAACTAATGATACCTATAACTTTATTCTCTTTGCCCTTAATGTAGTTAATGTCTAAATCATAGTCTGACAAAAAAATTAATTTCCATCTTTAATGAGCATTAAGGTTAGGTTATTTAAATATATAATTGAGTCTAAATTTATTATTTTTAAGCTCAAAATGCTTTCCAAACAAATCATGCCTCCAAATTTGTAAAGCATGAACTATAGAAGCTAGTTCTTGGTCACGAGGAGCATAGTTTTCCTCATAAGACTTCAATTTACTTTATTTTTAGGCTAAAACTGAACCATCCTACTTAATAACCCATCATAAACCATCTCTTAATATATATAATACAACTATAAAATGACCATTTGGATCTAGAATCCATAACCCTAGTGTTGAATTAAGCCTTTTTTTAGAACCTAGAAAGCTTCTTTGCAGTTATCAAACCAAACAAAATGTTGTTTTTTATGTTAAAAAGAGGTGATTGGATTGAATATATTAGATAAATTTGGTGAAAAATTCCTATATCACCCTATTAAACCCATAAAAGGATGCATCTCATGTACATTTTTGGGTGTTGATCACTCCATAATGGCTCTAATATTGGCTAGAACCAAATAAATTCCTTCTATAAAGATAATACATCCTAGGTATTTTACTCTTCTTTAAAATAAATCACACTTAGACAACTTCCCATAGAGTTAAATTTATCAAAACTATTTTACTACTAAACACAAATGCTCAACATTATCTTATTCTTTTTAGAATATATGATAATATAATCAAGAATGACTAGCACAAATTGATCAAGGTAATCTTTAAACACATTATTAATGAGGTTAATTAATCTTTCAAGTATATTTTTTAGTCATAAATAAAGTATTATTAACTCAATGCCCATAATGAGTCCTAAAATCTATTTTTTGAATAACATACTCTTTAATTCTCAATTGATGGTACCTAGCATGAATATCAATATTTAAAAATACTATTTTACCATGCATTTGATCAAAACTATGGTCAATATGAGGTAAAGTATACATGTTATTGATTTTTTTATTTGTTAAGCATTCATTATTCAATGCAAAGATGAAGGGTTCCATCTTTATTTTTTAAAAATACTATAGGCGCACTCCATGGTAAAACACTTGTCCAAATCAACCCTTTAGCCAACATCTCTAGGAGTTAAGCCTCTAAATTAATTAAATTGGTTATTATCATTCTATAGGGAGCATTGGACTTTGGTTCTAACCTTATAATGATATCAATGGTGATACCAAATTCTATCTTGGGAGGTATAACTGACAATTCCTTTGAAAAAACATCCTAAAATTCTTGTAGAAAAAGATAATCTTCTAAAGAGGGTTCCTTAGATTCACCAATTTTGTCCATCTTGACTAGGAATGCTTGACATCCCTTTCATTGATACTTTTTCTATTGAATAGATGAAATTTATCTTAGTTTTAACTCTCTTTGATCTCTTTTAGTTTGGGTTTTATTTCCTAAATCATCTTAAAAATCCAACTTCTTAAGAAAATAATCAACTTTGGCTTTTTGTTTATCAAGCAAATTCATCCTAAGATCACATCATATGAACCTAGGGGTGTTGCATAAATATCAATTACTGTAGTGAATTTTGGAAACTTTATTTCAACCTCAATAATACATCTATAAACCTTAACCTTGGATTCATTCCCATATTGAACTGACCAAACATTTACCATGAAACTAGCTTTCCTAGATAATTTATTTAACATTTTAGGAGAGATAAAACATTCAGTGGATCTTGTATATATAAAAATAAAATAGGATTATGAAAAAAACTAACCTATACTTCAATGGGAGAGGATTAAAATTATTATTTATGATTAAAAAACTATTTCATCAATACACTACAAGTTTCCCTATTGTGATTTAGATGTGGATGAATTCTTATTTCTACCATTTATCTTCCAACAAGGACAATATTTAGCATAATGGTCTCCTCTACATGTAAATCATTCATAAGGTGGTCCTTTCCTCTCAGCCTAAATAACTCCCTTGAATCCTTATCTAAAACCACCTCCAGGTTTCTTGTTCCCTAAAAAATTATTGAATCTTACATTCTAGCTATTGAATTGATTTTTAAAATTCCCATTTTGTTTCTAGTTCTTTCTCTTTAAGGGTGTCTTCCATCTTTCAAACTTCTTTTTGAAAATTTCTTTAACCTCATAAATTGATTTTAAATTTTTATATTGCTTAAATTCCTTATCAAATACTTGGTCCATAGTCGATGATGTATGCACATCCACTTAACATCTAATTTTGGGTTTTAATCCCATAATGAACTTCATGATATGGAAAAATTCATCTTTATGATATTGTAGAACATACTTCAAGAGATTTGTGAATTTATCTTAGTATTCATTTACTAACAAATCTCCTTTATTTATATTCTATAAAGATGTTAATTTTTTAATCAAAATACAATTGGGGTAGCCATCATGCCCTAAGAAGTTAAAAACTGATCCCAAGTGGTGGTAGTGAAATCAAGGTTCATCTCAAACTTCTTATTATCTCAACAAGTTTTTTCTTCACCAATGTGTTGATAAGATCCTCAAATATCCTTAGTCACCTTATAGTAATTATGAATATCAAAGTAATTTTCTATTTTAGTGAGTCAAGCTTTAGTTACATCACCAAATATTGTACCATCAAACTTGGGTGGCCTCACTTTCTTCATATCACACATAAGCTCTATAGCTACTTGAGCTATCACTACTTGATGACCTTCATCATGCTTGTGATCTTGAATATTTTTATATTTATTAGGTTATTCCTATATAACCTCTTTCTTTTCCTCCTCCATAAGTCCATTAACATCTTAATCTAGATATGTTATCTTGTCTCTATTCTCATTCATGACAAAGAGTATTTGATCAAGTTTTGCATCTATCTTTGTTGATAAGTAATTAAGACTAGCTTGATGGTTTGTATTTGAAGTCCCCTCACCACTTGATTTACCTCATTCCATTGTTGAAAATAACAAAAATAATTTGTGTAGACCAATGGTGACTTTCAAGATTGTTCAAGGAAGAAATTGGCCAAGGAAAACCAAAAAAAACTCTTACAAAGCACCATTGGCCAAGGAAGAAATTGAGGCTCAACAAGTTCATATTCAATACTCAAGTAATCCTAATTCTTGATCTTATTTATTAGTAGATAGATTTGCACATGTTGAAAATCACCATTAGTCTACCCACCCCTTTCCTAGTTCACCCTTTAAAGCATGCACTTAGATACATTGAGTCTTGATGGGTTCCTATAAAAGATAAACCATCCTTAATTGATAAAGTTTTAAAAATATTATGTGCATACATATGCCCCACTGGAAGAACATCATGTGTCATAGAGTTGTAGCATGGGATGGTGCTTTAGGAATAGAAAACATCAACATAGAACACTGAGCTAATTGAATTATAGTAAAAAGTGAATAATATAAAGGAAAGGATAGATTTTTAAAATACATAACCTTACTTACCTTAGTGTTGTGAATTAGGAAGGTAGTGAGAAATGTGAATGTGTTCAATGTAGGGAACATTAGGCAAACCTAAAAAATAAGCATAAATTAGAAATTTTTGCTAATATATACATGTAATGTGTTCAAAAATTTGCTATGACATTAGGATTCTAGAACATCTTTCAACTCCAGAAAAGAGTTAGCAGAAACAATTTTATGGGCAAAAAATAAAATCTAGAGGTAAACAATTGGTAGGTAAATAATTTTTAATAGTAAATATAAATACGATAAAAATTAATTCATTTATTATTTTTTTATTTTGAGAAAATATCACTTTGAGAGACCCAGTTGAGCCCTGAAAGTGACCATGGTGAGGAGATAATAACTTCAATGTGGAGGATGCCTCGTGGCTACAACTAGTGGAACTTAGGTAAGTGGTGCATTAATTCCAACAATTTTGGTAATTTTAATTGAAATTAATTTAGATATAAAAAAATAGATGTTAAAAAAAATTTAGATATTAAAAATGGCCTTAGGAAAATTTTATGTAGACTAGGGACAAAATGTGATATTGGGTAGGAAAGAATTAGACCAATAAATGTCTAAGGCATTTAAGGTAAATGGTTGAAAAGTCACTGTAATTTTTGAACAGAGTCGACCCTACTATCTCAGTTGCAAAAGGAAAAAAGAATCAAGGAGGCTAAATGCATAGCATAAGACTGATTTAATATTGTTGGGGGTACTTGACTATGTAGTAGAGGGCTGAATCAGTTAGAAAGATAAACATGACTAACATATTACAATATAGTTGATGTAGTACATATTAGGTGGCTGATATAGTCTGTTAGATGAGGTCAACTATATGGTAGAGGACCGATATCATATGCAAATGATGTAAAATGGTTGATTTAGTATCAAATAGTCAATTATATAAATAGGAATGGATGGACCACATAGCATAGGGTTGGCTTGGTATGAAAAAGAGGTGCCAAGGCTAACTTAGTATAAAAAAAGGCCAATTGTGTAGGAAAAGGGTGAAAAAATAGGAAAATAAGAAAAATAAGTTGATGAAGTAGTTAATTTTTAATATTTTAAGAATTTTAAGAAGTATTTTTTCAATATTACATTGCTATATAATAAATTATTTATTTTTTGATATTTTTTAGAGATGATGGATATTTTGGTTCTAGGTTGATGTATCATGGCTTCCAAATTTGCTAGAGTGATTGTCAACTGTGGATAAAAATCAGTTGGTTTCCTTGGGATTTGGAGACAACATGTAGATGAGGAGAATCTTATTCAACATTGATATGGTCATCATGTTCCTAGGATCATGGGAGTGATTGACTAACATTTTCCAATAGGAGGTGGAGGGGGATATCATAGAGGTGGGCATCACCTTAGAGGATGCCCATGCCTTGTTTGGACTTCCCATTGTCTGGAATCCTATCATATGTGATGTGCCTAAGGTATAGGATAAGAGGTTAGCCCTATTCCATTGGGTGATAAGATCAAATAGGATTTACCCTAGGTCATGTGTTAGCTTGTTTGATGTGTATATATCAACCATTCTAGATATCTATAAGGCCATGCTAAGACTTGTGACAACACATGTGCTATGTCACAATTCAAATGGGATCTATCATTGCATATGGTATCCTTATGTCACTATATCATATATTAAGGTGTTTTGTAGAGGATATTAGATGGGGAGTAATGATTATAGCCACACACTATGATATTTTGAATGGGGTGTTATTGCATTATGTGCCATCTGCCTTGGTAGATCTTATGATACCATATACCGCAACTTATCCTAGCTATTTTAGATTATTTGGGGAGCTTAATTGACATTTACAGGTATGAGGAGATGGCCTATATCCACCTATAGGAGTAAGAGAGGGAGAGGCCCAATCTCAGTATGCATTGGCATAAGAGTGAGCTACCCATATGGTGATTACTATAGATCTTAGAAGTGTGTAGGCCCAAGTGGTCAATCTATAGGGATATGTCAATGGATTGAGGTCGTAGCCTACTTAATCATAGTGTACCATTTAGAGGGGTTAATCATATGCATTTATGGTTTGCATGGCTTGGCCACATGATAGACATGATGGAGAAAAACCTTAGAGTTATAGCTATTATATTTTGTATTATATTGTGTCAGACTCATGTTACACACACACACACACACACACACACACACACACACACACACACACACACACACACACACACACACACACACACACACACACACACACACACACACACACACACACACACACACACACACACACACACACACACACACACACACACACACACACACACACATTTTGATATGGACATTTCTTGATCTATGAGTTGTATTATTGTTTGTGGATGGATGTATAGATATATTTCCTCTCTAGCACATGCATTTTATTTTTGTTGTATATGCTATGGGAAATATATTATGTATATTTTATTTTCTATAATTATGTGATACATGTACATGGTTAAAAATAAAATCAAATGATTTGGAAAAGTATATATAATCATAAAATTTAGTACACACTATATCATGATTATAAATGGGTAAAAACAAAAGATGAATAAATATAATAAACCAAAAATGGTAAATTAAAATGTAACAACTATTTTTAAACCATGTATAAGTAAAAGCTATATTGAATTAAAATGAATATACGTCATACTTTATCAAGTTGGGAAGTATGAAAAATTTGTAAAAAAATATGGTAAATGTGTTATAATAAGTGGTATAAAGACAAACAAACAAAAAAAGTATCAAGCATATTAAGTCAAGATGGGAAGTATGAAAAGAAAAACAAAATGTAAGTAGAGATTAAATTAATCATACTAGATCAAGATGGGAAGTATGATAAATAACATGGTTGTAAACATAAATAAAATTGGAAAATAAGAAGATAAAAGTGAAGTGTTTATGAAGTAAGGATAAAACATACTAAATCAAGATGGGAAGTATGTAAATGATGTGTAAATCATAATTTAATACAAATTATCTTAAATTTGAAGCATGTAATATGATTATTACTTGGTTATAGTATGAAAATTTTATTGGAATATTTTTTGAGGAGATCTTGGTCCTATCTAATGTCTTACACTAAAACTCACAAAGGAAACACCAATGAGGTGGATAGAAATGCTAGAATAAGTTAAAGAGATTCAATGTAGTAATTTATGAGGAATGTTTGGTCCTATCTAAGGTCATACACTACAACTCACATAGTGAACACTAATGAGGTGAATGGTAATAAGGGGAAAGATAAGGAAATGTTTTGTGTGTAATGTCTGGTCATATCCAAGGTCTTATAATACAACTCACAAAGAAAAAACTTTAAGGGCTAGTATTAGTGAGCAAACAATATTTATTAAGGGTAAACACTAGATTGTTATAATGAAATAGGGAGTGTAAAAATCATGACATGGACATTTATGAGAAAAACTTAGGAAACATGAGGCATACTAGGTAAGAACGAAAGACAATACAAGGCTAGTGACCATCAAAATACAAACGATACATACTCACAATAAGCACAAAGATATTTAGGAAAATATATTTAAAATTAAGATCAACTCATGAAGGTTATATGAACAAGGAAAGTAAAATGGACATGCCTTACCACAACATGTTCCCTATTCCTTAGGAACTCTTACAAAGACATCAATCTACTATGAAGATTGGGTACTTATGTGAGAAATTAGGTAGCACTATGGTTTTTTTAAAATCTCCTATCCAAATATACTAGCCTACCACACACCAATGGACCTTGGCTCTATCATGAGGCCAACTATAGAGTTTGAGATTTGATTAGAGAAAGGAGGTGTGTTAAATAATCACATATTTTGGTGTGATTAGACGTTTAAATTTTTTGTTTCCCTTTGAATCATTGCCTTTTGTTTAAATTATTTGGATTTTAACTTTTTTTATGGGTTTTGTGATTCCTTATCCATAAGGTTATGAAATAACCAACATGAGCGATAAAAGTGATACACATGAATGAGATTAGACTTTGGTTTAAGTAGGATAATTAAAAAGAGATATGACTCACTAAATGACTTAGACTTAAATATAAACTAATATATAATCTCAAGTTTCAACCATACATATGCTTAGTATGTGAAATGGAAATACAAGGAAAAGAGAGATCAAATAGATTGGTGTATATAAGTAGTATGATGAGAAGTCTTGTTTTCTAAACAGTCATTTGGTAAACATAAAATACTAAGGGGATAAGGTTTGTATAACCAAGTAAAAATAATAATTATCTTTATTTGAGTGTGAAAGATAGAAAATAATCACTATAGAGAAAATAAAGGATTCCATGTGAAAGAACTAAAATCATAAGCATAAGTTTGTATTCATTAAAATAGTGATAATAATCAAAAAGATAAATAAAAATAGAATCAAACCATGTAAATCACATAGAGCATAATATAATGGTTCATGCAAAAAATATCAATGAAATCATGTTCAATAAATAGTAAAAAATATAAGATATATAAATGAATCAAAAATCCAATCCAAATCATATAATAGAATAATAAATAATGAGAGAGAACACCATGTCATGTTCAAAAATACTAATATATTTAACCAAAAAATTTATCCTTAATATGCGACACATACTTATGAAACTAAATCCTAACGTTCATTAGAGTCTCATCAATCTTCATAGAAAGTTATGAAAATACTTTATTTCATATCATCTCATCTTAAAATGTAGGTGTATAGGAATAAGAGTAATTCTCATGTGGTATATCCTATGTGGGATAATAAATATAAGGAATAGGTATCTTGATATGAATCAAATCTATGGATTTAGAATGAGGTACAACTAATAGAAGAGGAACCTTCATTCATAGGTGACTTATGGGAGGAATAATTGGTGATGGTGTAGGCTATGGGAAATATTAGAGATGTTATTAAAGCACATGACATTAATCAGTATGATGGGTGGAAAATTTATTCCAAAAATAATATACTTCCCTATATTTAGTGATGTACTCTATAAGTAGATTAGGAGGTGGGATAGTGTTGTTTTTGGGTCGGGAAATGACTAGTCATGAAGTGTTGATGTACTACCTGAGTTTGCATCAATGGGTAGAATAATGGTTATTTATTACATGGAAACAACAAATATGTCTATTATTATATTATGGAGGTTTACTATATAAAGGTTAGAATAAGAATCCTGTAGTTACTGATATAAACAATAATCCTTGGCCCAATGACCAATAATTTTATGAATTTCATAATAAGGCTCGTCTGTACATTGTACAGGTAAGGGATAAAGATGAGGTAATAGAAGAGGACCATCACCAAGGAAGGGAGAATCTGGAGTGGAAATTAGACTAAGATAATTTGTAGGTAATATTGGTTTTCTAAAGGATCTGAGAAAAGTGATTAACATCTGTGGAGGAATCATATTAGAAGTGTCATGATATTTATAAAAATGATAGGATCCTATCATGGCATGATCCATGAGAATAATCTTGAGAGGATATGTTGTGATTGGAGGCATAATATACAAGTGATCCATATTTAACCTATGAAAAATAGTGGAAAAGCTAATATTAGGTACTGTAAAAGAAGGAATGATAAAAGAAGAATGAAATAAAGAAGAGTGATATCTAATAGCCTCAACATTTTTATCTTGGATGAATCTTGTTAAAAATGGGTAATCTAAATCATAACCATAGTTATAATGAGGTGTATCTAATAGGATAATACATGTGTGAATTATCTAATTAGTAGAGGAAGCATGGTGAATGGAATGTCTAGTTTTGGTTAAAGTAACTAGTATGTCATTAGGAAGTTAGTAACAAGATTGTGGTTAAAGAGAAGGAGGAAGTTGAGTGATGATGTGAGCGGAAAGATAGGAAGTTTTTATTTTTAGGCTTATCTCATCTAACTCATCATCATCAAATTCCAAAAGGTTAGGTGGAATATTCCTAATTAATTTTGTATGACCATTATAACCTCTAGTGGAGTCAATAGGATAGTTGAAGTGTTGGGATTCTTGAAATGGAAGACTAGGTAAGGGTTAAAGGGTGGGTATTTAAAGATACCTCATTCTTAGAATTATTCTAAGTTATAGGGATTTGTGTATCATTGAATCTTGTATATAACACCATAGTAAGTAAATGAACTCTTATATGATGAGTCCAAGTTCAATCAAGTAAGATATTGTAAGAAAGTGGAAAGTTAAATATCATGAAATTCACACAAATGGTAATGGGGGGAATGGTATTGTGAAACCAAACATAACCTATAAGAAGCATTTATCTTCTACCATGGCCTTGACATGTATTGCGTGTGGGTTTAAGGTTACATTAAGAGTATCCAAGTGTTTTAATAGAGTCAAGGGAGGAAACAAAAGTGAGTAAACCTTCATTAATTAAAGAATGTTCAACTTGGATATCACCTATTTAAATGATAATTAATAAAGGAGTATCATTTGTATAAATAAACATATAATTGGGAATCATAGAAGACATAAGAAATTTAACAGAGAGGGAAGTGTCAACTACTTCCTTAACATGGATGGACATCTCTTCAAATTATTCAAGTATGTTATCTTTAGATTTAGATAAGGTAACCTCTTTTAATATAGGACGAGGAAAAGAGATGTTCATTTCAAACAATAATTACATTAGGAAATTATGATGGTGAGGATAAGTTCTCATTAGCTCTAAGAAGGGGAAAGTTCCATAATAGGATCTGATTTATCATAACCCATGAGAGGATTGTTATATACAAGTGCATAATGTTGTAATATATCCTTTCAAGGGGATTAGATGTGCAATGAAACTTGTTGTGATAAGGTATGGTTGGTTTAGGTTGGTTACAAGTGGGTTGAGTGCATTTAGGTGATGTGATTGTTCATTGAGGTATTTCTTATGGCTGAGTAGAATAGATACTATTGGAAGTTTGAGGTATGATTTCTTGAGGTATGGAAATTGGGAATGAAGTAGAATTTATATCAATGGTATGAAAGGTACGGTCAATTTATGTTTTTGGAGGTGTAATTGTATGGTTATTAGTTACTCATGCCCTAATTCTATGATACTAGATGGGGAAGTGTCTTGAATAATGTGAAATATTGAAGAGGTGCGGTGTGTAGGTTTGGGTTTGAATTAATATAAGAAACTAATATTCTCATATTAGTCACATTAACCACATTTTCATCATTGGTGTTGAGGTCTATAAGACTTTCAATGTTTTTAGTAGTAGGGATAAGATGTTCAATGTTGTCTTGGTGATTAGGAAGGGGATACTTTTAAATAGATAAATGAGTATTAACTTGATTTAAAGCTTGATTTTTAGGGTGTGTCTCATGAGCTTCAAGTGAGATGTCATAATATTGTTGACATTTTAATATAAGGGATTCATGGTCAAATTTATGGCCAAGGAGAAAATCCATCCAAAGAATTATTATTTGTCTACAAGTCTCATGAGAATGGTCCCATATTTCATGAAACCAACAAAAACTATTTGGATCATACCATGATTTCTTAGGATGAATGGGGTCAAGATCTTGTGGTAGAGGTCTTAGAAGATGTTTTTGATTTTTTTCTAGTGGTAATGGTCTATGAACATTAGTATGATTATTTTGAGAAAATGTGGGATTATGATTATAATTATTGTTAGGGGAAGGAACATGCTTCATGGTATTATTTGGAGTATTAGATTGGATGGTGTGTATAGTGTCAGAAGTGTTGGTACCACCATCATTAGTTTCATAAAGGTTTAGTTTTTGATAAGCATGTGAGTTCCCATTGTAGGTTGAGATAATTCAAATTGATGCATGAGGAGACCTTGTCATTTGGCTTGGTCAAGATATTTTTCTACAGTTTTTGGAGAAAGGGTCCAAACACAATATTATAATTTAGGGTGAAGAGAATTAGTAAATATGTGGAATAGGTTTTCATCCACTAAATTATGCTCAGATTTTTTAGATAAAATTTTCCATCATTTGATGAAGACTTGTGTCATTTTGGTTTTGAGTTGTTTACAATTTATAAAATGAGATAAGTTAATTTTAGGAAGATCACTAGTTTAGAATTCTTAGACTAGTGAATTGACCAAGTATCCTAGGTTAATAATAGAGTGGGTTTTAAATTAATTATACCAATTTAAAGAATCTCTAAAAAGTATTTTAGCTAAGAGGTTAGTGGTATAAAAAGTATTAAGCTTAACCGAATCTTTGTAAAGGTTGCCAAATGTTTATAAATGTAAGGTAGGATCCATATATATGTTATAGGTGATGGTGGAGGTTATACCTCCTATGTCAATGTTGGAAATTTGAGGTACTAGAGTTTGATTTTGTAAAATTTTGATAGTTTTGCTGATTAATGGGGGTTATGATATGAGGTTACCATGTGAATCCCTAAGGGGAGCATTAATATTTTTTGATTCCTATTGAGCATGGTGGGGTTAATTTTTGAGATGTATTTTGCATTTGTGTTATCTAATCTTCATTATTATTTTGAAATGTATGCATTTGTTTAAACATTTATAATAAAATTTGATTGGTTTGAGTAGCATTTTAGCTAAAGAATATAATATTTGATGCATTAGTATTATGTGAGGTATTAAGGTCTTCAGATACACTATGAGCATGGGATGAGGTAGTGGCATATGCCACACTAGTGGAATAAATAACATTAGTAGAAAAAAAAATTAGTATCATGACATGCACTAGTAGCATGGGTATGGATGTGGGTATTTTGAAGATCCCCACTCGAGGTTAAACCTACCATGTTTGTATAAATAGTTGTCATGGAGGTAGAAGAACACATAATAGATGACATCATAGTGTGGGAATGAGACATAATAGAGGGGAAAGGCTGGGAATAAAATAAATGGATTGCCCTAAATACTTAGGAAATGCTAGGGGAAGGTGAATGGGGTTATCCTATATGAGGTCCTATCATGACATTATAGATGGTTGTAGGATATTTTAGTCTATGTTGAGGGTTTTCATTGATGAAAAATATAATTTCAATTGTGTACTCAAGGTCACACTGATTCTATAATGAAAAAATGGGTTAAGTACTAAGGAAGAATTAGGAAGAGTCATATAGTTGGTAGTGTGGGTGGCAACATGGACATTGCTTTGATTTGTGGTAGGTGCCACAAGATGTGCCTTAGTAAAATTATTAGGATTGGTGATATTAATCATGTTTTTAATTCAATTTTATATTATCACCAAAAAATAAATACATGATGAAGAAGGAAAGGTTTAAAAAAAAATTATAAGTGAGGGTCAACTAGTAGGGTACTGGGTCAAACCAATCGACACTATCTAGTAAGACAGTAGGTAGGATAGGAATGAAAGACATAGTCAAAATAGTCACTTGTGTTCTATAGATGGTGAAATTGAAGGATTATAAAATTAATACAATCATATAGGTTGATTATGTGTTGAAGGAAAATAGAATAATCAATTTGTAAGAGACTGGGTTGAATAGAATGATTATGTTCTATGGGAAAAGGGGAACTATGGGAGACATAATTGAGTAGGTTGATTGTGTGATATAGGAAAATAGAGACTATAGGAGACATATTCAAGTATATTGACTATGTTTTAAATGTAAATATAGGTTTTTACAGTTATGATTCTTGACAATCTAGTGTTAGTTTATAGAATACTTGAATTAAACACATTGGAAATTGGGTCAAACTAGTCGATTTGGTTACAACACATAACATAAAGATTTTACCAACACTTTATGATACAAGTTTTGAAATACAACATAAAATTATAAGATAAAAATCAATAAAAATAGAAATGTTGATCTATGCAGTGATTCTTAAATTTTTTAAATTATGATTTTAGAAATATATGTGGTAGGGAGTTTGCTATAAAAAAGAACTAGAAAGGAAATGTAAGGATTGTTTCAAGTAATTAAAGATGAAAATGATATATATTAGTGATGGTAATAGTTTGGTATTGGGGCCTATCCCCTCACTTCATAATCCCATATCAATAAGGGTGTCAGGTGCTTTACTAATATATACCATCAACCATATATTTATACTTAGAAAATCTATTTGACTTCGCTCTTGATGATGAAATACAAGTAGGTAGACTTTGTTTAATATTTTTTTAATATTATGTGGTTTGGAAGAGTGTGAATAAAATAAAAAATAATGTGACTAAGTCAATAAATTAAAAATTCTTAATTATTCTATGTGTGATTCTCTAAGAAAACAAGAAACAAAATGAATGATGACTTAATTACTAGAAATATGAGTTAATATCTTTTCTTAAAGAGTAAAAGGTTAGTTCAATTAAGTATGTAGAAGGTACATAATAGAATCAACTGGGTTGATTATGTCTATGGAAGTAAGGGCTAAAGAAACAAAATTGAATGAGTCAACTAAGTTTCATGGGTTAGAAATCAAGCTATAGAACTATGTTTTCCAATAAACTTAGTTCACTTTAGGGTTATAATTTAATATATTGAAAACTATGAAAAATAGGACTGTAATGAAGAAAACAAATGACTAAGATGGTGAGAATGAACTTGATGATTTTGAAGATGTTGAATTTGTTGTTTTTATATTGTGTCATATAGATGAAGATTATCAACCTATTAATAGAGTTGATAGGGTTGATTGGGTATGAAAACATGTATGAAAAGAAGTGAACTAAGTTGATTAGATTGATCTAGTTAATTTTTGTTGAAGATGACATCTATAAATAAAAAATAGAGATGATCATATTGATTATGTATTAAAAATGTGTAAAAAATGTTAAACTGAGTTGATAGATTCAATCTAGTGATGTAACAAAGAAATAAATAATAAATGATAATATTTGAAGGTGTGAAAGAAAACCTACAGGGGTTAGTTCACATCAATTTCAATAGAATATATGATGATGAAAAATGAAGATGATCTATAAATCAATCTTAGATAAGAGAAGATAAATCACATTGGCCCTTTTGCTTGTTGGTACATTTAGATAATTGGGGTCATGACCAATATGGATCCACTAGACCTAAGGGGTATCTTACCAAAAAATATTACTAGAGAGGGTTCCAAAGCCTCCAGTCAAGCAATACCATAAAATAACCATAGCTACATCCTATATTTTCGAAAAAAACAAATGACAAAGTAGAGTAAATATAATCTAGTACTCACCAAATCTTGTGGCACAGAAGGGGATAATAATCATAAAATTAAAAAAGAAAAGAAAAACTATACTCATGCCAATGTAGAGATAATTATAATGCACATAGAGAGAAACATATTCATAAGCTAATATATACAAATCTGTCTACTAATAAAGAGGATCAAGAGTTAGGAATACTTACCTTGAGGATAAACCCATCAAGATTTAATATATCCCTTAGCCAATGGTGATTTACAAGAGGTTTTTATGGTTTATAAGGATAAAAATTTAGGTCAACTCTATTCTACATGATTTCTCCTATGCATCCAAAAGACTTTTCCCATAAAATAAGATTCTTCTCTCTAAAGGAAGTACGGAAGCCTAATCAGTGACTCCTAAAGTAGAATGGTGGATGAAAATACGTGAAAATAAATGATTATCTCTATCTATTTAATTAAAATGGTGAAAATGATGTGTTCATATAGCCAGCTCTAACCCTAAACCCTTCTAAAGTTTTACTTGACATAGTTTGCCCAATCAACCTAGTTTTTTAAGAAACAAATTAGTTAGGTCCAAAACTAAGTTAGCTAGGATGGATTAGCCATATAACATGTTCATTCATAAAAATAGAGTTGACCCATTAGATTATGTTCCGTGGGTGACAAAAAGATGTTTTGGCTTAGGTAGGGGCTATTGGGGGTAGTGAATTACTTGGAGAAGTGTGTAAGGGAGGTTTCAAATATTGGTGAGACATATAAGAGAGGTTTGTTTTGGTTTTTAGCAGTGGTATAGGAAACAAAAATATTTTAAATAATCAATAGTTTTTCCAACCCTTTCCCAATGTACCCTTTAAGGCATGCACTCAAAGATATTGAGTCTTGATGGATTCCTAAAAGAGAGAAAGTATAAGTAATTGATAAAGGTTTAAACATATTATCTATATACATACTACATATTACATTTTGATATAAAGTCAAATATATAATATAGCATGTACATTAGTAAAAACTATCCTCATAAATAGATCAATGATTTTTATATACAACCATGAGTTTGATCCTAAATGATTAAATAGATGAATAGAGGGAGATAATCATCTTAGTGTTTTACCTATAACCATAGACAATTTATTTCATGCACACCTCCCCACTAGGAGTGGTCCTTCCCTTCATAAGTTTACTTGTTAAAAAACCTATTATATATTTATACAACCAATAAAATCACCTTAATAATTATTTTTGTCACCAAATATCACACCCTATAAGAGGGTGTTCAAGCCTCTTCAAGATTTGGGCAACATGGAAACACTTATAGGTATGTGGGTGTACCTATAATGGAAGTGATCTTCTAGATTTAAGGGCTATTTCCTTGGATGTATCTTGAAATGACCACACCCACTTAAGTAGTTTCTTATGAGAAAAAGAGTTATAAGTTTCATGAAATGAACCTAATATAAGGGGTTGATACAACAAGATGTCTTCCATATGACCATCATACTTTATTTCACTAAGAAATAAGGCACAAAAAACTAACTTCCAATACCTAAGAATTATAACATGATTATTTCAATATGGAGGTGAGATTCATGAAAGCTATCTAAGGTAAGCAAACCATAGGTTAGTTATAGACACTAAGGCTCATTACACACTTAAAATATAGGCTCATACACTTGATAACACTTCATATGACCTGTTAGAATAGTAATTATTGAGAAAAGATGAAATGATAAGGGAAGAACGGATAGAGAATTATCACTTTGCATCACCATACATGACTTTCACACTTATAATATTGTTTAAGAACTCAAAATAATATTTTCATTAATCTTCAAAGGCAAAATATGATATTATTCCAGCAATGCTGTGCCATACATATGGTGGAGTTTTTTTACAAAGGTGAAAATGGTAGTTAATTATAGAATTTGAGTGAGAATAAGTGGTAAAAGATAAGTATAAAAAGGAATCAAATGAGTTGAACTCCATTTGAACTTCAATTATAGTTATTTCTATTAGTAAGCTTCTTCAAAACTCCCTGATTGGTCGAGGTCATCTCAGGCAATTAAAACCATTCATTATTCCTTCACTAATGATCCATATGGTTGTAACAATGAGATCAAGTGGTTCTACACTAATTTTTGATATAAATATAGTTATAAAAAATAGATCCATCTATTATAATTTTGTCTTATTATTAAATTTTCTAAACTAGTTTGTTATGTCATGCAAAAGTGGAGAGAAGGGTCCATTTTATGCAGTTGGTCTTGGAGATGAAACCATTGGGGTCTATGTGTATGCCCTCATATCATAAATTCAAATGTTGGATTTTGTTCAAATTAGATCATGCTTGAACTCGTCTTCATGTTCATGGGTCCACTATAGATGAAATCCTAGACTATTGGTTTTACTATAGTCATTATATTGATACACTTTGTTTGATTCCTACTTCCTATTAGGTCCATATATAGCCACTATGTCATTATCATAACTAAGAATTAATATATGTATGGACCCTTCTTTAAAGAAAGAAAATACAGTCATAAAATGATACTTCAACCTTCAAATCCTTGAACTAGAGGTATATTTCAAGCTTTAATGGCATCCATTTATACTCTTAATCACCTGACTACAAGGTTGTGTCCACTCCTTAACATTTGATCAAGCTTAAAATGATAGCATATCTCCTTTTAAGAGATTGCCCTGGTTCAAAAAATTTCATGTGTTTGATCTCTAAGAAGTCCCTTAACTTTTTGATCTTTAATTTCATTAGTTGTCGATATCTAACCCAGATCATTGACTCATTGGCCTATCTCACACTATTGATCCTACTTGGTATGAATGATCATGAGTCCTTGATCTACCTTTGACTTGTAAACTCTATCCAAGCTTATTACAGATGTCAAATTCATGTCGGTTTCAAGATCCTACTATCAGACTATTATCTTTAATGCTTGTGCCACATGTCAATCATGCATTGGTTTTAGGATCCTACTATTAGACGGTCATCTTTAGTGCTTGTGCCACATGGCAATCATGTATTGGTTTAGTATCCTATTTTTAGTCTATTAGCTTTGCACTTGTGCCATATGGTGACGTCTCAATCTCCTTAACCTTTTGACTCATCTTGCACCATCAAATTAAGATGTATAATGCAATGTGGACCATTATATTTGTTGGGACCCACTATTTGATATCTAATGGCTACTTCATGAGATAAAATTTGATGTCTACAATCCTTTTAAATGATGTTTTCATGACTTCCATTAAATTTCACACAACCATAAAATTTAAGCTCAAAAGGGTTTTTAATATTCAAGCTTTATTTTAATGTTTGTACAGACATCTTACATTGTTGGTTCAAATTTGAAGCTTCATAACTTGAGCTAAAAAGATCATGCAAACTTGAAAATTTAAAATGATGATCTTGGCATGAAATAATCCATGGCACCAGAATATTTTGGCTTGCATGACTTTTAGAGTGAAGATAAAAAATGTAAAAATGAGTTGGTTCATTTATTTTTGGATGACAACCTGGATGGTCTGGAACCTAAAACTCAACAAGTTGAACTTTGAATCCTTATATCTTGAGATAGAAGGGTAGTCAAGATATGAAACCTTTTGAGCATGATATTGTCACTAAGTACATTGATCATGCATGGTTTTATGGTCATTTGAGGCTTTATTAACATATTTATAAATTGCACAAGCAAGTTGTTCTATTCTGGTTTCCATGTGATAACCTGATGATGGTTTGACTTCACAAAGCTTGTTCCTAAGCCACTACATGATCTTTGAAATCTTATATGAACTTATTGAGGATTTTTAGACCCTTTCCATAATCCTAACTATATCAATCACCATGAATATTTGACACTTGCATATATGTCCCTAAAATGACTCTTAAGATATTAAATGGCACAAGGATTAAATTGAACCATGACCAAGACTAGAAGGGCATATGAAATGGCATAAAATGAGCTAAAACATACTATATGACATTATTAAAATCCCTCATATAATATTATACCTATATGGGATTGACCCATTTTGGCCTAAGGTAAAAATGGTCAACGTTCTTGACAATTTCCTAGGGGTGACATACCTGTTATGCCATGACCAGTTGCCTAATCTTATCCATTAGGCTATGGAGTCACATGTAAAATAGGTTTGAAATAAAAATTGCCTTGAAAAAAACATAAAACACAAGGAAATACAAAGAATAATCAACACACAAGATGATAACTAAGCAAAAACACATGTGCTCATGATCACTTAGGGAATACAGCACATATAACAAGAAAAGAAACACACACCTAATCTAAAATTTACAAAACTGACCTAAGCACTAACTAACCTAAGATGAAAAATCCCTCCATGATCAAAGGGTACATTTGAATACTCTCTTACTTTATAACATGAAGGGTTGAATGAGACATGTAACATTTTGATCCTTGACATTGATGCCTCCATCTTCTTCATGGTATTTCCCAACATCATTGGCATAATGTTCAATGAGAACCCAATAACTCAAAATAGTATGGTTAATGAAATGAAATATTATTTCATAAAAATAGCCTAAATTATATTGTATGGCTCCTCATATATGACCTCCAATGGTGATTAAACAATACATACCTTTTCATTTTCCATGATACTCTTAATGAGGTTGGATTTCTTCTCAGTTGTAAGTTCTTCAAGTTCATTAAGGAGCTTTGTATAGTCCACCCAATATTGGTCATTGTACTCCTTGGGAAACTTTTTGTTCACCTTCTCAAGTGTTTAACCCTCAACTTGGCAAAGATCATCAAATTCTTAAAATAACTTCATTTGTAGATGCCAATCATCTTTGTCCTCCATGGAAAGATTTTTTTCACCTTCTCATGTACTTGGCCATTATTGTACAAGTTTGAAAATATGATATTCATATCATCCTTGATTTTTTCATTTATGTACTTGATGTTTGGGAGCATAAATATTGTCTTCTTCATGTTCCCATATCTTTGAATGTAGCTAAATATTAGGTGGGTCTCTTAACTTTTCCTAAGGAACCTCAACCTCTACCTTGATTTCATCATCCATATTCATAACTTATTGGGCAGGGCATAAACATCATCTAATGACTTCATAGAAGCTTGTTATTGATCAATATAATGGTATTCATACTTATGCTTGGTATAATCCTTATCAACATGATCATGTTTATTAGACTCATTAGCAAACTTACCATCAAATATGTAATCTTTTAGAGAAGGAAGAGCTTTACCCAACTTGTCATAATCTTTACATATGACATTGGGATTTTTCCATCATTCCACTTCATTCAAAAAATGAGACCATAATCCATTATTATTAAGAAAATAATCAACATGATCACTAGAGGCATTATACAATTCAGATGTAGACTTATTGAGAGGAGGAGTAACCTTACCGAGCTGATCAAACTCATGACATATAAAATCAAACTTCTACCACAAGTCATTTTTATCCACCTCATGATTTTCATCTTCGAGAGACATTTCATATATCTTGGCCTCATGAGAATCTCTTAAGAATGCAAATTCTTTAGGAATGCCTTGACATTCTTCCTTGATAGTACACTTCACTTCATGCTTGAGATGATCACCCACAACTTTATGTTTAGACATGGAGTCTTCTTCAAATTCCTCTCTCTTCAAGTCTTGGACATATTCCTCATGGATAGCTACAAAAGAGTCTTCAATATGTCCTTCCATATCAAACTCTACACCATTAGTTGTGGTAGGATATTCAATGTACTTTTTTTCATCCAAAAAGGCATAGTTGCACTTATGGTAACCAAGGGAGGTACCTATAGTGATTTACTCCTAATAGTCACTCATGACATCTTCTTGGTTAGTCTTGGTTTGGATTTGCTTCACTTCACTTGATTTCCTTAAGATGGGATCATGTGAAAGAGCTAGAATATGAGATGTGATGGGGGGATGATGAGTTGGGGATGGAGTGTGAGGTAAAGGAGAAGGATTATTAGTGAATTCAAGAAAGAGAAAGCACTAGTAAGCTCATAGGGAAGTGAATTCTTGGGTTGGTTAAAAGAACAAGCATCTACATAATTAGGAGTTACAAATTTCCAATATATTTCTTGAAATTTTTCAACAAAAACATTTTCATTTTTTATCTCTTTATCCTTCCACATACTTATCCTATCTATTGAGCATTTAAGGAACTTATTTGACAAGTCCATTTGTCCATTTATCTCCTATTGAGTTTTTTCTAGTTCTCCAAATGTCTCCAACTTATGCATATGTTTTTGGGTAATACCTCTCAACCATTCCATGATAATATCAGGTAGCACATCATACTCATCATCCCATGTACTCATTTCATCTTCAAGATCTAGTAACAATGGTATGGATTCTAACAAGGACTTGATATAGGATAGAAAGAATGAAGGAGGAGGAGGGTAATGATCAAGATCAAGACTAGCTTCATCTTATTACACTTTAATTTATATGAATCTATATCTTTCCTTATAATATATTTAAGTACAATCCATGTAAACATATGATTCCTCATGGAAAGACTCATAAGATTACTCTTGAGGTTTATATGTATCATGGTATGGTTGATAGGGCTCACATTAGGATTGATAGGGAGGCATTTTCTAATAGGTATCTTGGTGGCCTTCTTCATAGGGATATCCAATAAACTAGTGCCTATATGGAGGAAAATAAAGTATTATAGGGCTGCCATGGCTCATAGTAATGATAGCCATTTTGATAGGACTATTGGGAAGTATATTATGGTTCATATAAAGGCTAATAAGGAGGTCCATGGTAGGGATATTCACCATAGATATTCATGTCAACGTCATGTATCAAAAGAAATGTAAAAAAATGATAAAAATATTAGCTAAAGATACTTGGGATTCTTATAACAAGAAGTTATCATTTGGAGTCACCATTGGTGCTAGGTTTCTTTCTTACAACAGCTAATAGAGGAAAGACACACCAGAAATCTTCCCACTCTCTTGGACCTTGGTCCCACTGGGCATGCTATAAATTTTATCACCAAATATCACACCTTAGAAGAGGGTGTTCATGTCTCTTAAATATTTGGGTAACATGGGAACACTTCTAGGTATGTGGGTGTATCCATAATGTAAGTGAGCCTCTAGATTTAAGGGCTAGTTCCCTGGATGTATCTTAAAATGCTCACACCTGCTTAACTAATTTCTTATGGGGAAAAGAGTTAGAATTTACATGAAATGAACCTAATCTAATGGGGTGATACACCATGATGTCTTCCATAAGACCATCATACTTTCTTGTACTAGTAAATAAGTCACACAAAACTAACTTCTAAGCCCTATGAATTCTAACATGAGCATTTCAATATGGAGGTGAAATGCATGAGAGCTATCCAAGGTAAGTGAACTATATGTTAGATGTAGATACTCAGGCTCATTATACACTTAAAAGATAGGCTCATACACATGATAGTACTTCATATGTCCTATTAGAATAGGCATTATTGCACAAACATGAAAGGATAAGGGAAGAAAGGATAGATAATTATAACTTTGCATCACCATACATTTTTTGAACACTTAGACAATTATTCAAGAACTCAAAATCAGAATGGTATTAATGTTCAAACACAGAATATGCCATCATTCTAGTAGGGCTACACCATACATGGAGTGTATTTTTTTACAAAGGCTAAAATGACATCTACTTATAAAATTTGAGAGAGAATAAGTGGGAAAAGAGAAGTCCAAAAATGAATCAAATGATTTCAACTCCATTTGGACTATAGTTATAAATGCTTTTGCTAGTATGATTTTATGGAACTTCCTAATTGATCTAGGTCATCTCAAGTAGATGTAACCATTTAGTAGTCCTTCACTAATGCTCCATATATTTATAATGATGAGATCAAGTGGTTTTAAGCTAATTTTTGTGATCTAGGAATTTGACTCAAGAGAGGATGGTTAGTATGGTGTTAGTTCCAAAATGAAAACAAAATGAAACAAACACACTAACATAACATCTCTAGGCCTAGAAACCAGGGAGAGCTTAGTTAACAAATACAAATGACAAATAAAACTAAAAATCAAGGAATCAAATACAAGAATTTCTTCACCTTCCTTAGATGCTCCAAATGCCTTTGTAGTAGTGGTTTGCTCAGCTTAGAATCAATTTGGAATGGTAACACTAGTCACAATGACTCCTTGAATATATTTGTGCATTATAACTTTGCACCAAAATAGATTTTCTTAAATGATGTTGTGAGGCCTCCTATTTATAAATTTTTGGATTTGATCAGAATCAACTTGAATCATCCATCTCAAGATAGAGATGTGTGGCTAAGGATTAAGTCAATTTTTGGAATTAATTTTGTAATTATCCTCATCATGGCATTAGAAGAAGGGGAAATTAAGAGGCATGGAGGGAATGAATCTTCATATTTGTGGTATTTATGGCCTAGGGATGTCTTCCCAAGAAATAAGGTCACTTGATGATTCAAATATTCAATATTCATTTCCAAAAAGAATTATTCAACAAGTTTCCATGGAATTATTAATTATGCCTTGATTTGGGTTAATTATCTCTTAAGCATGTTTAAGCATTTTGTGCACAAATTACCCAAATTGATCAAAATGCTTTGTTATTGGTCCAAAATTTGATTGGATTAGAATTGGAGGTAATGTCAGATGCATATTCCCATTTAAGATGTTTCCAATAACAAATATTAAAGGCACATGTCTTGTGCAAAATATTTGATAGGGAAGAGCAATCTAGAGCACCCAAGTGCAAATTTGAAATTTTGACTTGAAATGATCTGATCAAAGTTAGTAAAATTAGCACTTAAATATGTTAGTTTTAAATCATTTTGCATGTTTTAGTGTTTTTAGGCCAAATTGTGTGTTTTGGGTAGAAATTAGCCAAAAGTTTGGTTGGAGGTTATCGATGGATAGTTTTAGGTGTCTAAAGTTTACACCTATTTGGGAAGATGTTACAAACCATAAGTAAAGCAATGTCTTCTCAAAGAATGATAAATGGTCTGTATGCCAAAAAGAAGATGATGGTTGATGAACAAAGATTCAAATGGTTTTTGGGAAGGCTATGATGATGCCCTCTCGAGGGAGTGGCCATCACATTTATTAATGGATGGTCCCTCGAAAAGAAACAAGAAGAAAGGTGGAATTAACCTATGGTTGAGATTAATCCAAATGAGAAAATGCTCACATGTATTGATGTAAAATGGATACTTATTTTCCCAAAGGTGGTTATAATTAGGAATAAAATTCAACATAATGATTTGGCCATAGGTGGTTATAATCATTATGAGGACCTAGATTGGCTAAAGATGATTGTGCCCCAATTAGGGCTAATTAACAATCATAACTCAAGGATATAACCTAGAATATAAATTAAAGATGAGTTGGTATAAAGTGATAAAATGGATGAATAGAAGAATAAGATTGATCAGTTTGAATGATTTAGTTGTACCTTTCAGTGAGGACATGCTCATCTTGATTAATAATGATACAAATAGAATGCTCATTGGGTTGATTTGATCAAGGGTGGGATGGAAGGATTTGCCAAGGTGCCAAGGAGAAAATTTTATGGCTCCATTGATTATAGACCTTCTTGAAGCTAATTTTTTATATAACATGTGATGGTAGGCTTCATGATAGAACACCATGAAGATTTAGACAAAATATGCATAATGACTAACTCCCAATCCAATAAACACTTGAAAATAATGCACCAATGATAAAAACCATGATGACAATGTTGACATATGAATATGGATGGACTCAAGAATAATGTGCTTAAGGAATCATCTAATGAACACATATAGACTGAGTCGAGGCAACAATACTGAAAGAAAACAAATAGGCAAGCAAATAAAAAAAACAAACAAACAAACAATAAAACAACCTAAAATAAAGAAATAAAACGCCTGAAAATAAAAGCAAAAGAAAACATCTTAATAATGACCATTACCCAGTAAGACAAATCAAGGATAACTAACTAGGCTTAGATAAGACAAATATTTTTGGATTTTTGAAATGTTATGAATATTTTTGGCAATTTGAGGTATCTTAACTCGTTAGAGAATGATAAGATGCTTGCTCACAAAATGGTGAGAGTGTTTGGCTTAGGTTTCTCATAAAATGGTGATAGCATATGGAAAGGGGGACTGAGGTGACCTCAACATGAATTTAGCATGACCCACATAGTCCTGAGATGACCTTAAATCATAGTAATTCCATCCACACAAAAGGTTGGGAAAAACCAACTAGGTCCCAACAAGTTCTCTAATCTAGTAAATGGTCAGTCAAATGAAAACATTAATGGCAAGGTGATGTAATAATGCATGGTAAATAGGTGTTGCCCCTATTTTTCCCCTAGGCAATTATAACTAGGATAAAATGGCATAGGTAAATGATATGAATTTGTCCATACTTGGTTATAATTAGTAGCAAGACTAGTGAGACACTTATTTGCCCATGGGTATTTATAATCAAGCTCACATAAACAAACATGGATATAGGATGAAAGATATCTTACCAAATCAACTATCACACTACTTTCATAGATTGTCGTTATAAACATGAATTGGATTGATTGTTTAAAATTGATTGAAATCACCCCACAAAAGGTGCAGGAAGAACCAAATGAACCAAGATCAAAATAGGATTGGGTAGGATGATTAAAAATAGGATTTGGTCTAGATAGGAATATAATGATAGGATGACATGGTCTTGCTAAGGATAATGATGGTTTAGATATATTGGATAAAATGGTAAGAGGGTTGCCCCCAAGTGATGGGGTAAATGGAAGGAATATTTGACAATGGCAATGACATGGCAATGAAATGGTATGGTCCATGTTTTTGGCCTAGGTGTGGCTTTTGATTATATTGTTCCTACTAATGGGGAGATGCATATCCTAATCATCAAATGATACAAATATAATACTTGATCCTATTAATTTATAGCCCACACCTCTTCTAAATAGTTTCTCTATCGAGAACTTAATGCAAATTTTCTTGTCACGAATGCTTTTGTGTTCTTACTTGGTAATTGATTCTAATTCCTTCAAGCATCAAGAAAAGGTATCTTTATAGCCTCTATAAAGAAAAGTGCATCCATGGATGGTAAACAAGGAAAAATAATGGATGGTAGGTTTTATTGTGAAATGGAATGGTAAATGATAATGGAATGTCTAATGATGGGGAAACAAATGAAGAGCAGGACTTTTAGTCACATGTAATGTTGTTGATGCTATATTTGACATATTTTTGGTTGTGACAGGGCCAAAGAATTGTTCTCTCAATAAGACCACCATATTTTTCTATTATTTGATCTTTAGAGAAGCTACCATTTGACTAGGCTATAGATAGGAAGCTATTTTGATTTGATCTTTGGTTTTGTCTTCATCAAGTAGTGAAGAAATTTTGTGCTTAGCTATTGGTGCCTCAAAAAGGTTTTTACCAATGAATTTGTCTTGATTTTCCTATAACAACTTCAAGAAGGTTTCAATAAGGAATGTTGACTTTTGAATTTGATTTTATTCTAATGCTTCCAAAAAAGTTTCAGTAGAAGATGTTGAGTTTTGAATTTGCTTGTCTTCTAGTACCTTTGAAAAGGTTTCACTAAGAGAGTGTTCTTCTACTACATGAATGTAGTCTTGGCCTCCTTGATCTTTTTCAACTGCTATGTCACCATAGATGCAGTTTAATAAAGTGTGATTCTATTGATCCCAATCAACACTTCTGGGAGATGGAATGCCAATAATATAGCTATTTTGGTTGATGGTAATGGCTTGTGGAATGGTAATGGAATGGGGAAAGGCTACACAATCCTCATAGAAGATACTAGGACAAATTATGGTGATGCTAAATTAATCATCCTTAAAAACTATAAAAGGATCATAAATGTATTCAAATTGATCTATGAGGCATGCATAACTAATGTTGTAATAACCACAAATAAATTATTCCTTTGAATCTAATTCTAACTCAAAGGAATCTAAATCTGATGTTGAGACTGATGTTGATTCTTATTCTAATGCTAAATATAATACCAATTTAAGAATAGAACCTAACTCTAACTTTGATTCTTCATCTGACAGGTACTCTATTACAATGATGTCTTGTTGAATATTTAGTTTTTGACAAGTAATGGCCTATAATGGCATAATGGGCTCCACAAAAACTAGTTTGTTAAAGTGAAACTCCTCTAGGATGGTAAATAGGTCAAGAGACAACTCTTCAAAGACTAGCTTGTCAATAGGAGGCTCTTAAAAATAAGGTACATGGTCAAGGTAATGATTTTCCAAAAGGTAGTTATAATCATTAAGAAGTGACTTAGTAAAGACTAGCTTGTCAGTGTGATACTCCTTGATAAATGGTATAGGATCAATAGGTGATTCATCATAGGTTGACTTATTACAAATGGTTGGTTCAACAAAAACATATTGGATTGGTTGGTTCTCTTGGCCTTGGTTTTAAATGAGTTAGAAAATAATAGTTTGAACATAGCTTGTTCTTCAAAGGATTAGATGGGTTGAGGTTTGGATAGGATTAGTACTGGATGAGGACTAACTTGTGGATGGATAATGGTATGGCTTAGAGGAGCATGATTGTTCACATGAGCCAAAAGACAAAGTTCTAATATGGTAACAATAGTGTATTATGTGGCTTTATTTCTCATATAAAATAAAATATGATGTATTAGAATGATGAAGGGGTGTTGTGGAGCTTGATTTCTCACATAAACATCTATGTCTTCCTCATAAACCATATCATCCTAGTCATGAGTTGGATTATAAGCTGATTCTTGACTGTGTTCCATGTACTAATTTTTAAAAAGAGGGTATGGATTTGTATCCCAAACAAAATTATCTATAGTTGGGTCTTCAAAGTCGTCTTCACAAGCCTCTTCATACCAATCAAGGTCTCAAGTTGGGTCATAAGTTATTTTGTGACTTTGTTCCCATGAATGATTAATATGAGGTGGATAGAAATCTATCTCAAAAACCACATTAACATCATTAGGGTCTTGACAAAAGCCATAAAAGTCATTTTGTGTGGCCATTGTATCATAAGTCAAATTGAAAGTGACTCCATCATAAATGTAGTGAGACATATATGTGTAAATGATGAAAGATCTAAAAATAAAAAGACTTAGAGTTCTACAAACTCTAAAAAACTATGTTGAAAGTGCAGATGGTTTAAACATGGTATAAATTGGTCTAAGGGGTGGAGTTGTATCTCCAATATGGTCTAAAAGTGGAGTTATATCTCCAAAATGAATTGTGCTAAGACTTCACATAAAATTGCCTAATCATCAAATGTCTAATGTCAAATATCATACACACAAAAGGTCAAGTGTCTTAATAAAAAATAACATGTCAAAAGTCTAGGTCAAAGTGTTCCAAATAAGGTCTAAACAAGAAAAGGGAAAAGTTGAGTTACTAGGTCTTTTGTCTAAACACAGAGTCAAAAGTTGGGCTCAAACAAATAGGCATGTGCTAAGACTTTTGTCCAAACGACATCAAAAGCTAGACTTAAAACAAAGGCTGACGTGATTTGAATTAATCTAACAAGTTTGGAAACAACTTTGGTGTAAACCTAACACATGGAATCAAACATAAACATGATCAATTGGCATAAGGCATAAGACAAAAGGCTCTTTTATAAAGGCTGTGTTCTCCCAAATAAAGGCATAAATAATGATGAGGATAGACATTTAAACAAACCATCAATAGTTTTCAATTTTGGTTAATTGATTAACCAAATTTGTGCAACCCAAAAGAGAAATATCTATGTATCATCCCCATAAATTGAGGCTTAAATAGAAATAAATCAATGTTTGGATCCAAACTTAACAAGGCTAATTGAAAACTCAATGTTGAAAACTAAAATTTGACTTAAATAGGATAAACAAGATTAGATAGCATGATGGTACAAGAGAAAGGTCTAAATGGTATACAAAAAATGGTTTGAAAGAAATGGTTTTGATACAATGGTAAACAAGTCTTGAAACAAATTGAGCAACGTAATAGCATAAGCATACTCAAATGATGTGGTCAGTGTTATGCTTCAAAGACTTAAAAGGCTCAAAATGTTTTGACATGATTTGGGTGTCATGACACTACCCTTCACAACTCAAATGCATGGTTTTAACATGGCTTATGAATAAACAAACAAGTTTTAGTCTCAAAGCATACCAAGCAAAAATGACCAAAATACACTAAGTATAATTGTCTAAATCCTAACAAGGGTAAGATATAATGGGGTTTACTAAGATAGAAAGGTTTTGATAATTTTAGAGGAATCAATTACACAATGACTTTCATGTCAAATGATGCAAAATGAAAGCATACAAATTAGGTGACCATGGCATTAGCTAGTTGTAAAAAGGTCTAGTCCTTTTTACAACTATTACAACCTGTTATTCCCTTAGTGTAGTGCAATGTCCAAATGCAAATACATCCCATGTGCAAATCTAAAGGAGTCAAATAAAGTCAATATTGGGAGATGAAACCCTAAGTCAAAATTCCCTAAAGAACTCATGGGAGGTAATGATGTCCCCCTCATAATCCACTATGCATAAAAATAAACAAAGCATGAAATTAGAAATACTTTAGGGTCATTTCCAAGGTCGCCCAAACTTTGATGAGTTTTTGGGGAGTGTTTTAGATGACTTTATTTCTAAGCCTTCGACTAGGATACTTGCAATAGGAATGGCACTTTTGATTCCAAGGGTTACATAAAGGGGAAAATTGGAAGAACATACATGCAACACCCCTCTTTTTTCCAAACAAAAATTTAATTAAACAACTATTTCAAATAAGAATGGATAAGTGTGTTCAATTTTAATCCCAAAATGAAATATTTGGTGGTGTTCATTTGACCCCTTGGTCTTAGTTGAAAACTTTTCAAAAAAATCACCAAAAACACCTAAATTCTTTGTTAAACACCCAAAAAAAGGTTCCTAATTGATTTTAAATAATTCAAATGTGATTTAAACATGTTTTAAGAAAATATCAAGCTTGGCCATAAAGCAAAATTGTTAGCATATCCTTTAGCTTTGAAGCTCTTTTTAGCTTGAAATAGTAAACTTTGGAAAAATATCTCTTGGGTCTATGTTTTTGGAAAACCATAGTGACCAACGTTAGCTATTACCACTGACATTGGTTACGGCTAACTGAGATCTAACCGATGTCAATTTTGTTTACCAATGTTGATTAAGTTAGGTAACCAATGTTAATATTTCCTACTGACATTAGTTAGTGGGTAAAACCGTGGAAACTAATATTGAAAAAAATGTTAGAAAATAAAATTTTAAGAATTTTAAAGGCTCAAATAAATGTTTTAGAGTTGGAAAAGGATCTCCTTTAGGTGTGAGATGCATCTAGTCCAATCAGGTATGCCATTATATGATCTAGGAATTTGACTCAAGAAAGGATGGTTAGTATGGTGTTAGTTCCAAAATGAAAAAAATGAAACAAAAACACTAATAAAATAACATCTCTAGGCCTAGACACTAGGGAGAGCTTAGTTAACAAACACAAATGATAAACGCAACTAAAAAGCAAGGAATCAAATACAAGAATTCCTTCACCTTCCTTAGATGAACCAAATGCCTTTGTAGTAGTGGCTTACTCAGCTTGGAATCAATTTGGCATGGTAACACTAGTTGCAATGACTCCTTGAAGATATTTGTGCATTATAACTTTTCACCAAAATATCTTTTTTGAAATTATGTTTTGAGGCCTCCTATTTATAGATTTGTGGATTTGATCAGAATCAACCTCAACCATCAATCTCAATATTGAGATGTGTGGATAAGGATTAATTTAATTTTTAGAATTAAGTTTATAATTATCTTCATCATGGCATTGGAATAAGGGGTGATTAAGAGGCATGGAGGGCATCATGGAAGGCATTGATGAGGCATAGAGGGCATGAATCCTGATATTTGAGGTATTTATGGCCTAGGGATGTCTTCCTAAGAAATGAGGTCACTTGATGATGTAGATATTCAATATTCATTTCCAAAACAAATTATTCAAAAAGTTTCCATGGAATTATTAATTATTCCTTGATTTGGGTTAATTATCTCTTAATCATGTGTAAGCATTTTATGTACAAATTACCCAAATTGATCAGAATGTCTCGTTATTAGTCCAAAATTTGATAGGATTAGAATTGGAAGGCAATGTTATATGCATTGGATGCATATTCCCATTTAGGATGTTTCCAACAAGAAATAATAAAGGCACATGTCTTGTGTAAAATATTTGATAGGGAAGAGCAATCTAGAGCACCTAGGTGTAAATTTGGCATTTTGACTCAAAATGATTTGATCAAAGTTAGCTGGCCTATAGATTGCATTTCCCCATTTAGGGATACATTAGACAAAATTGGCACCTAAATATGTCAGTTTCACATCATTTTTCATGTTTTAGTGTTGTTAGGCCAAATTTTGTGTTTTAGGTATAAATTGGCCTAAAGCCTAGTTGGAGGTTATCACTGGCCAATTTTCAGTGTCTACAATTTATAGCATCAATAAAATTACAACAAATTGATCCATCTATTATAATTTTGTCTTATTGTTAAATTTTCCAAATTGGTTTGTCATGGCATGTAAAAGTGGAGAGAAGGGTCTCTTTCATGTAGCTAGTCCTATAGATGAAACTATTGGGGTCTACGTGTATGCCCTCAAGGCATCCATTGAAAATTTGGATATTAATTAAATAGGATGATGCTTGAACTCATCCTCATGTTTATCAGTCTATTATTGATGGAAAATCAATATCAGACTATTGGATTTCCTATAGTCATTATATTGATGCACTTTACTTGATGCTTGGTTCTTATTAGGTCCACATAGATCCACTATGTCAATGGTAGAATTGAGAATTCATATATGCATGGAAAATTATTTAAATAAAGTGAACATAGTCATAAAATGACATTGTAACCTTTAAATCTTTAAACTAGAGGTCTATTTTAAGCTTTAATGGTGTTCCTTTATATTCTTGATTACCTAACTACAATGCTATGTTCACTCCTTAGCATTTGATTGAGATTCAAATGCAAGCATATCCCCTTTGAAGAGATTGCCCTAGTTTGACCTTGGTCATATTTTTGATCTGTAAGAAGTATCTTAACTTTTTGACCTCTAATTTCATTGGTCATCGATATATGACCTAGATCATTGACTCATTAACCCATTTTGCACTATTGATCTTGCTCAGTATGAATGATCATGAGTCATTGATATAAATTTGAATTTTAAAATATATCCAAGATTGTACCACATGTCAAACATGTATTGGTTTAGGATCATACTATCAGACTATTAGTTTCAACACTTGTGCCACATGTTTATCACATATTGGTTTTAGGATCCCACTGTTAGACTATTAGCTTGAGTGCTTGTGTTATGTGTCAATCATGTATTGGTTTTAGGGTCTTATTTTAGTCTATCACCTTCATTTCTTATGCCACTGGTGGCCTCTTGAGCTCCTTAACATTGTGACTCATCTCATACCATCAGATTAAGATGTACAATGCAATGTAGACTATTAGATCTTCTAGGAGCCACTATTTGAAATCCAATAGCTACTTCATGAGATAAAATTTGATGTATACTCTCCTATAAAATGACATTTATGTGACCATAATTTTTGTTCATGTAACCATAAAATTTAATCTCAAAAGGGTTTGTTTTGTTTGATCTTTATTTTGATGTTTGCACAGATGTCTTACTCTGTTAGTTCAACTTTGAAGCTTCATAACATGAGAGAAAAAGCTCAGATGAAATTGAAAATTTTAGAGGATGATCTTGGCATTAAATATTCCATGGTTCTAAAATATTTTGGCTCACGTGGATTTTTAAATGAAGATAAAAAATTCACAAATGAGTTGGTTTGTTCGTGTCTGGATGACTACCTGGATGCCCTGGCTCCTTAGACTTGGAAAGATGAAATTTGAAGGCTTAGATATCAAGATAGAAGGATAATCAAGATATGAAACCTATAGATCATGATCTTGGTGCTAAGAACATTGATTGTGCATGGTCTGATGGTCATGTGAGGCTTTCTAAGCATATTTATAAATTACACAAGCAAGTTGTTCTATTCCAGTTTCCATGTGACATCCTGTTGATGGTATAGATTCAAAAAGCTTATTTTTGAGCCATTTATTTATATTAGAAAGCTCATATGAACTTCTTGAGGCTTGTGCAAAATTTTTCCATAATCTTACTATATCAATCACCATGAAGACATGCCACTTACATATATGTCCATAAAATGACTCCTAAGATATCAAATGGCACAAGTATTAAACCAAACCATGGTGAAGACTAGAAGGGCATATGAAATGGCATCAAATGAGTTAAAAAATACTCTTTGATATTATAAAAATATCCTATATAATATTCTATCTATAGGGGGTTGACCCATTTTGGCATGAGGTAGAAATGGTCAATAGTTACATAGAAAATTCCCTTGTATAATCTACAACTATAAAAATTCATCTAAAAAGGAGACAAATATGCTTAAGTTTAATACCTTAGTAATACTTGACTACATATCTTCATAAATAAATTAATGTAATAATTATTATATGTATTTATAAATATATACACTCACTTATGTATATGATTAAAGTAGGTTTCTAAGAAATATATTCGCAATTATATTTATGCTTAAATTTCTTCATTATTTTTGAAAATATATAGGTTAGATGCATCCACCTATTATATACATACATACATACATAAATGCATATCTATAGTTATACTTATACATATATAAATATATTCCTAATAACTCATTCAAAAATATACCTTCAGCTCGAATAACTCAATTAAATCTCTATGACTAGGACATATAATTATAGGTCTACAACATTATCTTTGTAACCCACAGATGTATGAATTCATCTAAGAGGAGATATATAATAATCAACTAGGTATCACTATGTTTTATTAACCCATGCATTGCATTCATAACTAAATGTATCCAATTTCCACATAGTCATCACTAATGGAAATGACAAAGTCATACTAACTTCCTACAGTTGTAAATGAATCAAATTAATTTTAAAATATTTTTCAAGACACTAAAATATATAACCTAATCACATATTTACTCTTGAACATATATATTTATTTATATACATATACATATGTATATATTTATATATGTATATATGTTTATTTCTATTTCAAAAAGAAATCAATATGACATAGTACTATATAGAAAAATGAGTTGTAGTTATAGGTTTCATATAAAATTTTACTTAATTCCCTTAAATGGGTTTATCTTTTATGAGAACATCATTTCATGCTTTTATTTTTTCATGCATATCATAACCCTCTAAAATAAACAATAAATAGTTCTACCTAGAGTATACCTGAAGTTATTTGAACCAATATTTAGTCTAGGGAGAAGTATAAATATATATATTTTTATCTACCAAGAGAAAGTTGACACCATCTATATACACCAGCCAATAACTTATTAAGTCATGCACAAATAAAATGTGTGTAGTGAATGAGTCTTATAAAAGAGATTTGGTAGTTAATAAATTTTTACTTTATTAAAAATAAGAGGGCTTAGTATAATTTTTATAGGCCTGGGGATGGAATCAAATTCCATCCCCAAGTCTATAAATATGTTTCCCTAAATTTTATAGAGAGATCTACCATCATATGAAATCGACTAGCATATAGCCTAGGTGAAACAATTATTTTTATCCCAAATAGGTCTAAAATTGTAAGGCAAAAATATTTCCATTCTTTATACACAAGTTAAAGTTTTACTTACTTTGGTATAAAAGTATCCATTGTTTTAGTTGCAGATGTTGGTGACTTTCTATCATTTTGAAAAAATATCCCATATTTTCCTTTGTCATGTTATTATTCTCCTCCCTTACTCTCTTATTATTATTTTTACCAAAACCCATGCATGTTTGGCATGACCTGGTAACTCTCCTATAAATCTACAAGTTGACCATGTTAGAACCTAAATTTATCAAATACACAAACTAATCCATTGGTCATTATCTTGAAGTCACAAAACATATTTTGACATTATAACTGCATGAAATCATCAATATTTGTAAATGGTGAATTCAAATACAACACCATAGTAAAAAATAAATTTAATTCCTTTTCATAATTCCCAAATAATATAATTTATTCTCTTTCAACTTCAAGGAATTTTCCAATAAACAATAACCAAATAAAATCAAAGTTTCTAACAAAAACAATCGATAAATACAAATAAACACTCATACCTCTACCAACTAGAATGCATTCTAGGTTAACACAATATATTTTAATTCATATAAAGATTTTAGGAAACATAAGTAGTCAATTAAAGGACTTCACAAATTATGCTAATCATGAAAAGTGATAAACTCAAACAATGTAAACATGTCTCATTCATTATAAGGACAAACAATGCAAATAACATTCATCATTTAAGTATAATTCTGATTAACATTCATTTCACCTAAGAAACAAGAATGTGTTGTGTTTAGGCTCAAATTAATTATCTCAATCCATAATGCTAATATTTATGCCCCCCTCTCTAATGTTAATTTACCTTTGTGTCACTTGTGAGTGCAAAATAGTCTCAAATCCACCTCTATCAAATAAAGTGTAGTTGGTCCAATATTATAATAAATAATCTATATAAGCATCAATAAACTATTGTGATAGAAATCATAGTCAACATGATCATAGAACATAGTATAAACATATGAAAATGATATATAAAATAATAATTTGTCATGAAAAAAACAATATGACTATCAATCATACATCATACATAAAAAGATTAGACATCAAAATCAAAACTACAAATCATTAGTTCTATAATCCCTGCTGAATCTTAGATAGGTTTTTAGAGTGGGACATGATGTGATAAGTGGAACCTTTTATTTGGATTTGAAAATCCCCTATGGATATTATGGAAAAGAAGTAATAATCTTCCACTCTTTCCCATAGTGAAGTCTTGGAGACTTCTTTGTTTCTTGTTTTCTTTTGTACTTGAAATTGTAATTTTATTTGTTTGTTTCTTGGTAACCATAATTTTATTCTTGTTGATAATTCTAGCCTTGTGCATATGTGTTGAAGCATGTCTATTTCCCTTGGTCTAGGGGGAGGTTATGCATGAGCCTCACTTGGTGAGGAACTCATGTGAAGATGCCTATAGTATAGGTGGTCAAGCACGTCCTTGGGAATACTATGGAGTCTTTGGGAGTGATCAACTTGTGTGTAAGTTTTAAAGTTTGAACTTGATATATTGGCACTTTGTTTATTTTTATGGATTCTTTTTTAACTTGTAAATTTTTTCACATTTTTTTAAGAGCTCTTTTCATGATGACCCTTGTTGTAGAGTGAGATTGTGAATAAAATTATAATGGATAGTAGCCTTATGTCCTGTGTGTTTTATTTTATTTTGTAATTAAAATTGTAATTTTATTTTTTTGTTTCTTGGTAACCATAACCTTATTTGCCTCTTATAATTATTTTTAGGGGGAAACAATGCTTTTAGTTCATGTTTTCTGTGATTCATCCTCTTTATCTTTATATAATCTTCTTTGTATATTGTTTTATTATTACCTTGAAAAAATGTTTCTAACCCATTATTAACATGTAAATGGTTAAAATTGCAAATATGTATATGGAAGGTGTTTACACAATTCATTCATTTTATTTTTATTTGTACATATTATTAGTCATTTGTAAGAGATTATTTTATGATTTATAAGTTAATAATATGTTACTCATGTTGTATGTATTTACATATGTATGATTGTTTGAATATATGAATGTATGTTATTATGTATCTCTCACAATAATTCAACTTGAATTTTCCAAAGGAAGAAAATTTACTTATTATGATATGTGTGTGTATTGTAAAAGTTATGTGACCAATGTCTGATTTAAAAGTATAAATAAAAATTTTCTTTCTATGAGTGCAAGGAAAATATATTTATATCTCTCTCTTCTCTCTCTCTCTCTCTCTCTCTCACACACACACACACACACACACACACACACACACACAAAATTTTATATTATTCAAAATCATATTTAATTAGTGGATTTTGTCTACTTGTAAGTTATGGTTATGTTATACCATAAAAGGATTTGTTATTGCAAATGAAATCTAAATTTGATTGTGTTTTATGACATTAAATTTTTTGCATGTGATTTCAAGATTTAGATAGCTCTCAGGATAAGCATACTCATCTTTAAGATGTGTATCTATTTATTATCTAAATAATAAGTTATTCTACTTCTTTCATTTATGTGAAGAGATAAGTTTATAGTTGGAAATAAAATATCTTGAAATTAACTTATAATAAGTTTATGCATAACCAAACTTGAAAGCTATTATTATTTTTTTCTTATTTGATATTAAAAATAAATGCATATTTATACAATAATTAGTATCTCTAATTAATGATAACTATATTATATCATTTATGAAATGGTAAAGGTATTTTATTATCATAGAACCAAATTATAAAGCTAATAATCAAATGTTTAGTTATAGACCTTTTGATTATATTGCTAATGTACATTCAGTTTTTTTAATTATGTTGGTATGATCTGGTGTAATAAATAGAATGATAAGTGTAGTTGCTTCAGTATTTAAACTGTATCATTAGATTAAAATGTGTTAATAGTGATTTGATATTACTTAATTTAATCCATAGGTAATTGCTAAATTTGAAATAATTAGAATTTCTTTACCAACATTATAAACCAAAATGATTTGCATGCTTTGTGGGAATAAGAGGAAATTACACGTATTTATATTTTAGAATCAAATATTAATAGGAATATATACATATATATAGGAATATATTTATAGATTTTAGAGTTTTATTTGTGGAAATAAAAGAGGAATAAATGTATCTATAATCTATTCAAAACTAATAATATCACCCACCCCCACCCCCCCTGCCCCACACACACACACATGAAATATGTATATAAATATATACACATATTCCAAATTTATTAATAAGGTTCTTTATGTATATCACCATTTGAAACAATAGAATTTATTTAAAAAAATAAGAAATAAATATTAAATTATTATATTCACATAGTGTGTGTGTATATGTGTGTATTTATAAAAATAATATATATTTATATTTGTAAATAAATGTTTATACACACACACACACATGAAATGTTAATGTATTTATTTTTATTTTATTTTTTATTTGATTAGGTGAAACCCATGTTTTACATGTATCCTAAAATTGTAAAGTTTAACAAGTAAACAAGAGAGCCAAAAATAGAAAGACAAAGAGAGAGGCCCCACGAGTCAACTGAAAACAAGTGACTTTTGTAAAAACTTCGTTAAACTGCAAGGCCTAACTAGAATAGAACATGACACAAGGAAAGATTAAACACTAATTACACTGAAGGATCCTTAGAGACTAGTTAATCCTCCATGATTACAAGTTCAATCCTATTTTTATGCCCCTTCAACTTAATATTTTTGGTTCTACCCATTATGCAATTTCTTAGGCCTTTCACAATTTTTACCCTATTCAAAAGTGACTTATATGCATTGTGTTTCATATCAACATTCTTGGTTTTATCAGTTGTTTTATTTTTTTCCTTAATTTTCATCCTCATGGAGGGAGTAGAATTGGCAGGACTAGCCCCTTTGACCTCATTTAATTTCCCAGTAGGTGTGAATTTTTCTCCCAGAGTTTGTGTGTCACCTTCCACCATTTGAGGGTACTCCAATCATGTTTGAACTTGTTTGACTTAGTTTTTCGTGATGTGTCAATCCTAAATTAAGGATACCATTTGTTGGCCTAGGACCTATAGTTTCTCTTTAAATTCCTAAAACTTCAACCTGTGACCTTTAGGTGGATCTCCCAATCCTCTTCCATCCTCTTTCATATTAACTTTAACATCTACTAAGACATATATTTAAAACCTAGGTTTGGTTATCTTTCCTCCATGGGAAATAGAGGTCTAGAACTTCCTCTTCCATTTTTTTATCCACCACATGTCTTGGCTCTAAATAGGGGATCTAGGGAGGCACGTAATTAGAGGATCCATCCACATTGTATTCAAATTTTTTGTAAATTATTCCTCCAAAATTATCTCCCTACTAATTTTTATTGTTTGGACCTCAAACCCCTATTGGGTTTTCCCCCTCTTAGTGAGGAGTAATATGAGTCAATAGTGTATGAGATCATTTCTAGACTTGGATTAAAAATCTAAAACTATACTTTCAAGGGACATGAGCAAAAAGTATGGAAGATTGATTCAATTTCCTTTGAAATGGTTTAGAAGAAAAAGATGGGAGGATAAGATGTGAATTAACTTACCCTCTAGGGTTAGATAATTCATGATATATAAATAAACTTCTAGCCAACACCTTGGTAGGTTAGCCCTCAAGTAGCCTTTTTTATTAGTTTTGAGGATGGTGATTATCTCAAACAATGTTTGAATAAATTCTATCTTCCTTCACTTATCTTTGAAGGCTTAAATGCCTTCACAAGATATTCATGTAACCTCCACTACCATTTCCTATGAGACATTAATCCTTAAGCCTTTGAAACTCAACCTCCATTGACTCCATCTGAGGGAAAAATATTTGGAGATTAGTTCATAAAGGCCCTCAATTCTCATTAAAATTTTGATGAGACCACCCTTTTTAGCTTGCACCATACTTTTCAATTACTTTGAACTTCAACATATGAGATGGGTTCAATCCTATCCCTGTCACCACCCATAGCTTTAATTTCATTATTGGTTAGGTTCTAGACTAAATTTCAAAGGGTTAATGAAGAAATAAAATGGTTATAATTAAATGTAATAAACCTTATAGTGTTGGTATGATGCCTTGATAGGTGATGTTGACCAGTCTAGTTCTTGAGATAAATGTAATCATCATTGCACTTGGTGTTATATGAGTCATGATTAGAAATCACTCTTGATCTCATGTGTGGCTTAGTCTCTTGAGGGATTAATGAGATATTTTGAATCATTTTTGAGTAGATGGGTAATGTGGGGTGGATGGATATTAATCCCATGCCAAATGACTAGGTCTATGTTTGAGACCCCCAAGTTGGATAGCCCATCCATGATTGAGTTTTCCTCTCAGTAAATGCGGTCAATGGATATATCTTAAAAATAATTAAGAAGGCATTTTGAATCCTCAATGAATTGTCTAATGGTGTGAGATGGCCATACATTTCCTAATAGGTAATATAGGATATTGAGGGAATCACCCTCAATAACTAGTTTGTTGAACTTAAGCTAGGTGGTGTTTTATTTTATTTTATTTTGAAAAAATAAATTATAATATATATATATATATATCAATTAAAATCAAATTTAAATATATATATATATATATATATATAATAAAATTAAATTAACTATTTTTATTTTAAAATAGCAAGAGGGAGGTTGACTCCCAATTATGGGAGGGGAAGGGCTTGACCAAACAACTAACCCACTCCCCCTTCTCTACCGCACATGTTGCATTATATAGTATATAGTATATATATATATATATATATATATATATATATATAATGAAAAGTATTTATATAATAATATTTTGTTTGTTTGTTTATTTAATATACATGTACGTGTAGCGCCCTCTCTCTCTCTCTCTCTCTCTCTCTCTCTCTCTCTCTCTCTCTCTCTCTCTCTCTCTCTCTCTCTCTCTCTGTGTGTGTGTGTGTGTGTGTGTGTGTGTGTGTGTGTGTGTCTCTGTGTGTGTGTGTGTGTTATTTTTATATTTTTACATTATCTGGGTATATAAACATATTCATAATCATATTATAATTATTGAAAAAAAATATAAATAAGTAAAGGTAATATAAAATATGAACATATATACACACACACTTATATATGTTTAAACACAAAAAATATATGTATGTGTGTGTGTGTGTGTATGCATGCATGTACAATGTAAATTGATGTAAGTACCACAAACTATTTTCCTATCTCTACATCCAATCTGATATAAATGGTCTCAACAAGATATTGTTACTAGGTTTGTCATTTATTTTGTATAGGCTATATCCTTCTCAACTTGATTTGTTTCCTCACTTGATGCCCCGATCACATCAAACTCAAAATATATATTTTATAAAGGTTTTCAACCCCCATATATTAGGTTCATATCTCAATATCTCTTTGACTCTAGGTTTATCTTTTTCTTGATAATACCAAAAATACTCATATGGTTGAAAAATAGCCTTGAAAGACATTTTGTACACACTTTAATAGGGGATAATCCTACCATTTTTTCAAATTCTTATTATTTCAAAAAGACAATATACAAACAAGACTAGTAGCTTATTTAATTACTTTTAACTCAAAACAAAGACTCTTATGATTTAAAATTTATTGAAAAAAATTATTTGAGATTTTATTAATGATATCCAATATCTTTAATAGGTCACATCACATGAATACATTGATTTTACAAAATGTTAACATGTAGCTTTTTTTAAACCTTGTCATAGACCTGTACATTGTGTTTTCACCATAACATTATCTCTAGGTGTCTAAATGTTAGAATATTTAATTCTAAGTGCGATTAACTGACCCTTAGCCTTGGTATTAATTAAATAAACAATAATATCTTATTTATTATCATGATATGAAAATTGCATGATAATAAATAATAGAGTTATAATTATTTAATTATTACCAAACTTTAATTAAATGATTTTATCAAGAGGGATGAACCCATTATTTTTACAATGGTAACCTCCCTTTGTATTTCACTATAAATAGGGTTTTACCCTTATTATGAAACCAACCCTTTAATATGAAATATTAATCATATTCAATCTTGAATAGTTTTGTGAAAGTTTGTCTAAGAATAAGTGAGAGGTTGAAGAACTTGTGTCAGGTATAGAGAAATTTTTCAATTATTGAATAATTCATCATTTTAGGGTTTTTTCTACCTCAGAGGTTTTTACACATTAAATCTCTATTCAATGGTTCATTCATATGTGTGCTTCATTTATTATGATTTACTTATCAAATTCACTCTAGATCTTATCTTGTAGATATACATTCATTTATAAATTATATCTTGGTATACAACCCATTGGATGGAATTGATTGATAGGCAAGTGGTGAATTATCTTAGAATTAATTTCAAGTTTTTTCAACCTATACAAGAGTTGTACAATTATGGTATGGCCTCATACCAAGATAAATCCTAAAATAAATATTTTCAATCATTTTATAGCTTGGTTGTTTCTAGAAGAGGTCAAATCTTATGTATAAGTCTCTTAGAAGCATATGTAGAGCATAACAAGGCTTATTCAAGAACATATTTTTATTCTCTCCTTTGTGTGAGCCATCTTTATGCAGCCTAAAAATTTAAAAAAAAATCATTTCTTAGTCAAAATCCAATTTTAAAACTTATTATAGCTTTAGTAGATAAAGTTAGGGTGATTGACAAATTTACAAAGGCTCTCGTGGCTTCTTTTCAGTTCTGTGATTTTTTATTAAGCCACCTAGGTAACATAATGCAGCCTAGTTAATTTAAAATTCTGAATTATTTATCAAAACTTGAATTTTAAAGCTTTATTTTGCCTTGTTTCAAGCTCTCAGGAAGGTTGGCAAATTTTGGAGGTCTGTGATGGTCTATATTATTTTCTATGAGCATTACTACTTCTATAGGTATGCCATTACCACCTATAATTACATGTATGAAAATTAGTTGATGTAGTTTTTACAATTATTTAAAAAATAAGATTATTTAATATTTTTTTTCCAACCCCGTGCCCCACTTTTATAAATAACTAGTTACTTAAAGTTAAAAACATTTATTATTTTTTACCTTTTTAAAAAAATTATATACACTATATATATATATATATATATATATATATATAATCAGACATAAATATATATATATATATATATTATTTATAAATATTATATATATATATATATAAATATATTAAATAATATATATTTATGTCTGATTATATATATATATATATATATATATATATATATATATAAGTAATTAGACATAATAACGTTTAAATATATATTAGTGCATGCATATTCTTAATTAGGCTCTTAGAACGGTTGGTAATTTTATTTTTTGATAAAAACTTTTAACTAATAATGTTCCAAGTTCAAAACCCCTTAAAATTAATATTTTTTGACTTGGTCAAATTATTTTTAAAAAATTAATTTAAATTAAATTCCATTTTTGGTTTACGTGCTAACATTAGTGTATTTTTATGACATTTACAATACCCTTTTTTTCATAATATTTCACATTATTTTTACTTTGAATATCATTAAATTTTAAAATTATTGTGTGTTTGTACTTTAAAATTTTTTGTACTATCAAATTAAGTTAAAACTCACACTAAAATTTTTCATTTTAAGCATTTGTTTATTGTCCTATGTAAAGGGAAACTATGGTCTTGCCTCATTTTTTCTTAGATAATATTAACTGCTTAATGGAAATAACTATAATATATGAAAAATTCATTTTAAATATGAATTTATGGTTTGCATTTATGGAGTATTGTCACTGGGATTGAAAAGGCCTCTTCTAGATGACACGTGACCCTTGAGCTTACCAATGCATTTCAATAGAAATTGAAGGAAACTATTTCCATTATCTTGAAAAGTGTTAAAGATAAATTCCTTCTCCACATTAGTAATTAGGAGTATCCTATCGATGGTGGTAAAATTATTCAATCCATTCACAAAGGCACTCATCTCTCAAATATTATTTAGTTAATCCTTGAATTGTTGACAACACCTATGAAAGGTAATGAGTAAGTTATGAATTTTCTTACTATAATTAAAAACATTAGAGCTCAGTTAGATAGATGTAATTATAATATGATTTAGGATCAAGTGATTTATTTTATTATTCAATTAGATAGTCATGAAAAGTTTAGAAATTTCATTTCAATTTTGAATCCTAACTATTAAACTGAGCAAGATATTACTTACCTTACCACTTTGTCTACTCTGTTGATTTAAGAAGATCAAATTATGACCAATTTTGTTTCTAATTATAATGCCACTCAAACACTTCTCACCTTAAATAGTTTTTTTGATAATAATAAAAACTAGAAATCTAACCCTAATTCTATTGAAGGCAAAAATAAGATAAAGAAATTTGGTAATAAGAATCATAAGCCTACATTTAATGAGGATTGTAATCTGTCTGATAAATTTGGTCATAGAATGGAAACTTATTATAAAAATAAGGATAGAATTAACAATCAATCTTATAAAAATAACAAATGCAATAAATATAATCAAAATAAGTAGAATAATCAAATCCCTAATCTGACTAATAATCAAGATCAAAATATTATTGCTTTATATGTTGTTGTATTTGATTCAAATGAAAATAAGTGGAATTTAGATTACGATGCATCTCACCATATTACTTGCTTATCTAATATTCTATGTGATTATATAGATATCTATGAAATATTTTACTTAAGAGATAATTTATTTTTAGAAGCAACTAAATTGAGAAAATCAAAGTTTTAAAATATTATTATAAATGATGTTTTCTATGTACCTAAGATTAAAAAGAAATTGTTATCTTGTTCTCAAATTAAAAATGATAATTTCATTGTAATATTGTTTAAAGATAGTTGGTATATTAGAAAACAATTTGGTTCTTTTATTTTTTAAGGTGTTCAAAAAAATGGTTTATATAGATTTTTTCCTTCTTCATCATGTTTTCTTTAATCACATAATAAGAATAAATCTCAATTATGGCATGATAGATTAAGACATGTTAATTTTATAAGTTTAAATGATATGTTTTCAAATAATCTTGTCATTTGATTTCTTTTTATCCCCTCTCATCATAAATGTTTTTTGGGTTACTTACATGGTAACCTAACCCTTTTCATAAGAATCATGACGCAAATTCCTCACATCCGTTAAAATGGATTCATAGTGTTGTTGTAGGACCTCTTGAAGTTGTATATCTTAATGGATTTATATTTTCTTACTTTTACTAATGATTACACTAGAATGATATTAGGATGTGAAGTCACTACTCATAGTCATCATTCATGGTCAGTATTCATGGTAATGTATCCTAGTGGTGATGTGTATGGTTAGTGATGTGGCTAGGTGATGACTTGGCATAACCCACAATAGGTGGTATGGCCCATGGATCATATTTGAAATTTAAAAGAGGAGGAGAGAGAAGTTGGGTGCATTTCTCCACTAAGTCACATAGGTTGGCTTGTGAAAATCATGTGAGGACATAATGATAGTAGATCACATGTTTCTACTTAGGCATGTCCTTATGGGGTATAATTGTCTGTGGGATCCTATTTAGTGAGGTTAAAACTAGGAGTCTTTTGACTCACACATGTGTGCACATGAGAAAGTGGGAGATAAGGATTACTATGATAGATTAAGGCCACATGTGCAGTGGGTCATATGAATTGGTGTTTTAGAAACATTTAGTAGAGCATGATGCATTTTATATGTGTTCTTGAGGCATAAAAACATAGTATGTGTAGTGATACACCAAGTAGTATGATTATATCCTTGGAGTTGTGATTGGTCCACTTATATCATGATGATAGCTATAGGCTATGAGGAGAAGTCTAGTATTGACTTATATGTTATATTCTTTATTCACTAATATCAAGAGTGATGTGTGTACTAGTTCTTATTCAAGGAGTTAGAGAAATGTGATTCTTACATGGTGATCTCTCTGAGGAAGAGATAAATACAAAGTTAATGAGTTATAAAGTTATTGGTTTGTAGTTTTAAATCACTATATGGGTTGGTGCAGACATCATACATGTATTACAATAATTATAGTAGCTTCATAGAGAGCTTATGTGTGTGACATGTTAGATGTAGGCCACAACATGATCACTATTTTTATGGCTTAGTTAGGACTCATGAGATGAATTTGGTATGGTGGAACAAACCAAGGATGGAGATGCACAAGGATGTGAGAGCAAGGAAGTTCATGACTTGTATTTTTGAGTTTTCTTCCCATGAGAATCCTAGAAGAGGAGAAGACATGTTATTTTCCTATGTATTAGATTAATCAAGAGTAAGAAGCCTTGTAATGCCATGGTGAACACTAGACCATATATTCAAAAGTAGTGGGAGTTATGATAAATTCATGGTATCATCTTAATTAGAGGATTGGTCTATGGTGTGAAGTGATTTGTCACTTCAATGTTGTAATCTACTATGGAGGAGAAAATGTTGATAAAGCCAATCATGAAATAGAAGTTTTAGTTGTGCAATAAATTTTCTACTAGGCTTGTGTTAGGGTAGTAGAGGGCATGGATGAGCAGTTGGTTATAAAATACTTAGGTTTGGTAAAATCATGTGTATATTTAATTAAAGTGGGAGAATATTAGGATGTGAAGTCACTAGTAATGAATCACTATTCACATGTACTATTCATGGTGATGTGGCTTGGTGGTGATGTGGGTGGTTAGTGATGTGGCTAGGTGACAACTTGGCATGACCCATGATGGGTGGTATGGCCCATGGAACATCTTTGAAGGTCAAAAGAGGAGGAGAGAGAAATGGGGTGCACTTCTCCACTAAATCACATGGGTTGGATTATATAAAGCATCTGAGGACATAATGGTATAGGATCACATGTTTCTACTTAGGCATGTGTTTGTGGGGTGCAGTTGTTTGTTGGATCCTATTTGGTGAGGTTAAAAGTGGGAATCTTTCAACTCACACATGTGTGCACATGTAAAAGTTGAAGACAAATATTGTTATTATACATTTAGGTCACATGTGGAATGGGTCCTATCACATGGGTGAGCATGTGGGTGTGCACATGGAGTGTGTAAGTGGGCATGATGAGATGCCATTCAAAATATTGACTTTACACATGGGGGGACATGATTCCCTATTCATGAATAGTGAACCCATTTTGAGTATGTCACAATTTTCTCCTTTATATCTATTTTATTTTTATATTTTAAATGTTATATATTAGCATGATCTTTCATTTCTAAATTCATCCAATTAGTTGATCCATGGAAGTCTTGGGCTTGCATGCTTGGAAGTTGGATCTTGTAAACTAGTTTTGCTTTGTTTCACAACCTGAATACTCCAAGTGGAAGTATTGAGTGCCTAGTATGTAATAAATAATGGAGTTACTATGGAGGATTTTTTTTATAAGAGAGTTTATGATTAATTAATGAAGTTTAGAAGCTAAAATTTTGCCCATGGTTTTTCCTTGCACATTGTAGGGTTTCCACGTAATCTCTATGTAATGTGTTCCTTCTTTGTCTTATGATTTGTAGCTTTTTTATTTATGATTTAATTATTTTCACTATAGGATCTTTATTCCTAAAAAATTATCTATACATATTTCATAAAAAGAAATCTAATGTGTTGTCTAAGTTCAAGAAATTCAAAGCTAGTGTTGAAAATGCATCTGATTTTTCAATTAATAGATTAAGAATTGATAATGGTTGTGATTATATTAGTAAAGAGTCTAATTCTTTTTGTATTGGTTTTAGTATGTAAATGGAATTAATAAATCCCTATGATCCTTATCAAATTTTTATTTTTTAAAATACACATTTAACCTTTATTAAGATGGCTAGAACAATGTTGCATTCTAAAGATATTCCTCCTAGTTTTTATTGGTTGAAGCCATGAATGCTACTGTGCATATTTTGAATAGAATCCCTGCTTAATTTTTTTCATTTTTATACACAAAAAATACATGTATAATGATATAATTTCATTTTATTTGATAAAAATGTTTCATTTTTTGCTTTAGAGATACTAACTATATTGATAGTGTTTCATCTACATTGTATTTATTAGTAAAATGATTTAGTTTGACTCTTGAAAAATTATTATTACAATTATATTGTAATATGTGTGTGTGTGTGTGTGTGTGTGTGTGTGTGTGTGTGTGTGTGTGTGTGTGTGTGTGTGTGTGTGTGTGTGTGTGTGTGTGTGTGTGTGTGTGTGTGTGTGTGTGTGTGTGTACTAGATTAAAAAGCAAATAAAATATATAGATACTATGTTTATTTTGAATTCTTATGAGTTATCATGGAAAAACATTATATTCATAACATCATGATTAATTTGACAATATTATCATGTTTAGTTATTACATTTGGTAAAAATATCATGCTCAATAAGTTTGGATATTTTGAGTTTTAATGTTTTCATTTGATTATTGAGACAATTTCATGATAATATGCTTATATACACTCATTTGATTGTTTTATTATTTGATTATTTATGCTAACATCTTTATATGCTTCATTTTATAATAAAATATGTTATGAAATGCAAAGTTTAAATACAATGTGTATTGTTGGTTCTTCATCCTTTACTTTACTAAGCATTATATTCATACATCTATTAAATTATTTATTTGTATCATATTTATTTGATTGTATGATGGGAATATTTGAGTTTTTATGCTAACATCTTTATATGCTTCATTTTATAATAAAATATGTTATGAAATGCAAAGTGTAAATAGAGTGTGTATTATTGGCTCTTCATCCTTTACTTTACTAAGAATTATATTCATACATCTCTAAACTTATTTGTTTGTCTCATATATGTTTGATTGTATGATGGCATTTCACACTAAAATTATTTATATTTTATGTATGAGAGTTTATACCTCAATATTTGATTGAAGCATATTATACTTGAAAAGTTTTGATAATACTCAAATGACAACATGAGTTATTTCTAATATGATATCTAATGTACGATAAACTTAGTATCATATTATTAGTAAATTATTGTATGTGTATTGCATTATAGATAGGGATGTTCCTCTTGTCAATATTAGAGATGTCTAATAATAAATTCCATACAGTAATTTATATTTTTTTCACTAACTTTGTAATCAAAGTAGTGAACTTGTTTGCCTAAAATATGAATTGATTATTTTTATTGCTTTTTTACTATAGAAAAACATATGTCATATTTTTATGTATGTGGTTATTGTGATGCTAACCGTACTATGTTATCATGAATATTTTTTTGGATGTGTTTAATTTTTGTAGGTGTACAACACCAATAATTTAAGCATATTAAAATTCATGATAATTTTAACCAAGATAAATTCCTCAATGGTGATATAAATTTGCAGTTCTATCCTATAGATGAACAAGTGAAAAATATCATCATAAAACCACTTGGTGCTACCAAGTTTTATCAGTTTCATGCAATTTTGGGTCTCTCAAAGTTACCATTAAGGGGGAATGTGCATGATAATGTCACTTCCTAATGGCCATATGCTTCTTATTCATGTTTATACTTCTCCTCAATTATAAATCATTGTAAACTTCATGTGAAAGTTATGTAATTGTAAACTTTATATGAAAGTTTTACTTTTGTACCCAATACAAAAAAACATTCTTTGTAATAGAGATCCAATGTCATAAAAGGCTCAAAATATACTTAGATGATTATTCAACAGAAACTATAAGATGCAGTCTCATAATCATATTAACCTAAACTTATTTTTTAGTACTTTATGGATTATAATTCCTTTTGTTTCAAAAGGTGATGTTTGACATGATGAAGTTTTTTAATTTATTCAATTGTGTACTTAGTATAATTCCTTTTTTGAGGTGAATATGTCATTTCTCCCCACTTAGCATTAAGGGGGAGCTCTAGATTATTTAATTCTAAGTGGAATTAATTGGCCCTTAGCCTTGGTATTAAATAAATAATAATATATTATTTATTACCACGAGGTGGAAACCACATGATAATAAATAATAGATTTATAATTATTTAATTCTTACCAAAATTTAATTAAATGAGTTAATCAGGATGGATGGACCTGTTATGTACGTATGTATGTCTATATGTATATTGTATATTGATGTAAGTACCACAAACTCTTTTCTTATCTCTACATCAAATTATATACAAACAGATCTCAACAAGATGTTGCTACTAAGTTATCCTTTATTTTGTATAGTCTTACAGCCTTCTCAACTTCATCCACTTCCTTAATTAATGCCCCTATCACTTCAAACTCAAAATCTATATATTATAAAGGTTTTTGTCTCCCATATATTAGTGTCTTATCTCAATATATCCTTGAATCTAGGTTTGTATTATTATTTAAAATACAAAAAATACTCACATTCTTGAAAAATAGCCTTGAAATACTTTTTGTACACACCTTAATAGGGATTAATCCTACTTTTCTTTCAAATTTTGATTCTTTCAAGAAGATAATACACAAACAAGACTAATAGCTTCTTTACTTACTTTTAACTTAAAAAAAATACTTTTATGATTTAAAATTTATTTAAAAATATTATTTGAGATCTTATTAATGTTATCCAATATATTTAATAGGTCACTCACTTGAATACACTTGACTTTATAAAAAGATAACATTCAAATTTTTTAACCTTGTCAATTAGATTTGTAGATTTTGTTTTGACCATAATATTATCTATAGGTGTCTAAAAACTATGAAATAACTTGGAAAAAATTAAAAACATATTTAACCACCTTTACTTAAAGTTTCAAACAATTTTACGTGGTACTTTTAAAGTTATGTTCTTTTTAGGACTACTAAAACAAGGTTTTAAACATTCTTTAAGACTATAGGTATGAGTTATTATCATAAATTATTATACATAACATAAAAAAACATGAAACTAGTTTCAAAACCTCATATACATCCTAACACACTTTCCTATCAAGTTTAATAAAATTTAGTTGAGTAGTTTTTGAGATATAGAGGTTTTAGTTCTACGGATATGGGTTTTTAGACTTTGTTCTAGGACTACAAGTATAATTTTGACAATAACTTCCTGACTAGGTGCTTCCAAACCTTTAAATAAACTTTTAAAGGTCATAAAAATCATTTCTCTCCTATAAAATTTTTTTATATGTTTTATCTTAGTGTTTTTGAAGATATATTCTTTTTAAGACTTAAACAAGGGTTTTAATAGTGACCTACAAGTTTGTAGTAATAAAAAATCAATACATTACTCTATATGTCTCATAAACTAATGAAATAACTTGGATTATTTCAAAAACAATATACTATTACATTCTAAAAGTTTCTATGATTTTTTCGTGGTTTAATCAAAAGTTATAAAGTTTTTTATGTCACAAAACCCTGAACTAGGGTTCACAATATTCTAATAGGTAGAGCACAAGAAAATTAATAATTTAAAGGATATTTTTGGCTAAGTTAAAATATTTACTTATTTATCTTGCTTTGGAAATTACTCTTCAATCTTTATCAATCATAAAAACATAATAAAATAACTTCTTACCTAGAATGGTTATAACCTATACACTGTGATAGACTGTTATGAGTCAATGATCATTTACAAAAGTATATAAAATATCAAAGAACAAACAAGGAAATTAAATTACATAGTTGAAATATCATAGAATTATTACACAATCATAACAAAGCTCTTTTATTCATATATCTTTATACTGATATACTGACCTATAGAATGTCACACATATACCAATCAACCCACTAACTGAGCTTTTCCTATTGATTATATGCATTATTTTTTTCCTTTTTTTTAGTTAAAGGTGTTGTTTCTCTAAGTTTTCATTATTTACACTCAGAAGAAAGAAGAAACTAAGGTTAAAGGTCTTGGGTTTGACGTTACCCGGATTAAGTGCGCACCGTATCCAAGCATTGTGGGAGCTCCTCTTTGGGTGTGGAGGAAACACCTGCAGTAAGAAAGAAAACTCAAACAAGGAGAATGTTAGAGAAGGATATGGTGGACTACCAAGCTATGCGCTTGGTCCTGGAAGCATAAATCTCCTTGAGGGATGACAGCCCACTATTTAAAGAAAAGAGTATTGTATAAAAAGAAATGATAACAGACTAAGAAAGAGAAAAATAGATAGTGCATACCTATTCCCTGTAGTCTGTGAATGTTATAGAATGCTAGATAGAGGTTTTATCCAGTTCATGGGCTATTTGGATAGGTTTTCTAGTTTTTTAGTCTAGAATATAGTCACCGACGTCAGTTTGTCTGCCAAGGTCAGTGGGTAAAAGGTGCTGACATCAGTTATGTTACTGATGTCTCAAGGGGCAGTAGGCCTTGGACAGGTTTTGGAATATTTCTGTGTTGGATAGAAGAGTTTCTAGGATTAGGAGGTTTGTGTAGGGTTGTGGGAAGGTGAATAAGGTCTGAAGAAGGGTTGAGTTAGAGGATAGGTGTGAGAAGAGGACAAGAATAAGAGGAAGGCCTTTCAGCCTCTCCACAGAGGAAGTCGGGTCTCTTAACATTATTTAGAAATGTCAAATAGAAGCTAATTAATAGTGTATTCTAAAATACTTGAAATGAGAATTAGAATACTTAGCTCTATTAAGTGAAGAACCAGAGGTGTCAAGATGCTTATTCCCATTGTGGCTGATGTTGAGTTCCTCGTACAGTGTTTCAATCCAATCTCTGGAATGACTTATGCAGAGCTTCGGTAGCTAAGAGAATGATAGTTGAGTTCTAATGCTTGAGATTAGAGTGTGCACATCAATCTATAAAGAGGCAGGGGAGGGGGGTAGTTCAATGTTAGAGCTAGACTTATGTAACTGACGTCAGTGATTCTGTCGGTGTTGGCTGATGGTTGACCGACATCGGTGGAGAAAGAATAGGTAAAAGGGATATTTTTAGCCCTTTGCCCATTTCTCCACCCACCAAGTGCCTTTGCCATTGGAGAATGATCAAAACATAGGCTTATGAGGCATGAGAGTTGGTTAGGGAGTGAGAATAGGTCATGGGTAGTTAGGATTTGGAAGACCTAGTCTCAGGGTGACTCATAGGGTAAGAAATGGTCTTAGGGTGAGGTGTCTAGGTGAGGTGTCCAAGGTGAAAGGGGATTAAGTGTGGTTTAGGAGTTTTAACATGTTAAAAAGGGACCAAGGGGGGGTTGACATGATATTAGTGTCTACATTTACCCCTTTTGGTCTTTTGGTTTGTCCTGACGAACTGCAAGACAAAAATAGGTGTAGGTTACCGCAGGTATGGGATGAGGTATTCCCCCTCAAACCGAGAATCAAGAGAAGGTAATCTGAAATCGAGTACCGATTTGATAGGTAGTGGATGGGTAGGGTGAGTATGGAGTGTGAACACTGTAATAGTTGAGATTATGTGTATACCACTTCACTTGATAGGTAGGTCAAATTGTCACAGGCAAGGTCAAGGAGGACTAAAATCAAAGTAATCGGTCCCCAAATTTTTAATCGTAGCTAATTGGGTTAGATCGATCAAAGCTATAGCTCTAATGGTTGAGGAGGAATAAAATTGAAGTAACCAGTCCCTAGCTTTTTAGTCAAAGCTGATTGGGTTAAAATGATCAAAGTTGTGGCTCCAATGGTCATCGTGTTCCAAGTATCTGGGCTAGGAAGTGCTCCTAGAAAACACAAAAATGTCACAGATATTGGGGATCAACTTGGTTGCGATCTGAAAATAGGTGTGAAGGTCATGGACAATTTTGTTAACTATTCGTGAGGTAGCATATGCAATTAAAATAACCAAGGCAAAGTTGTCTCAAAAGTGGTCGTAGTCTGAGGAGATAGTCATGATCTCTAAGGTTGTTTGTCGAGTCAGGCTGAGATATAAGTGATCTCAAGTGTTGTTTATTGTGGTTAGGGAGATGTATGTGATCTCTAATGTGCCCCATGAGGAGTCTAATGTGACTTGTACAGTGTGAGGGCTTGTTATGTGGGCATGATTTTGGGAAATTTGAGAGAAGACCTATGTTTTTAGGTCAGATAGTTGGTCCATTAGGTAGATGAATGAATGAATGGCCAAGCTAACCTCAGAGGACCCCATGTCAACTGAGTGCTACCTACATAGCCCATGCAAGGGGCCTCAAGCCAATGTAGTTCTCCTAAAAAGGGAAAGTAGAGGGTAGGTTATGGATTAAGTTTGACTTGGTTAGGTCATGGTTAAAGGTTAGATGGTTTAAGAGATTAAAACTGATGTAGTTTAGGATAGGCAGTGAGCTTAGGGTTTAGATAGTTGGTACATTAGGTAGATGGATGAACGAATGGTTGAGCTAACCTCAAAAGACCCCATGTCAACTGAGTGCTACCTACATAGCCCCTATTTTAAGGGCCTCAGGCCAATGTAGTTCTCACCAAAAGGGAAGAAGAGGTTAGGTTATGGATTGGGTTTGATTTGGTTAAGTCATGGTTAAAGGTTAGATGGTTAAAAATGAGGTAGTTTAGGATAGGCGGTGAGCCTAGGGTTCAGGGTAGGCAATGAGCCTAAGGTTTAGATAGTTTGTTTGTTAGGTAGATGAACAAATGAATGGCTGAGCTAACCTCAGAAGACCCCATGTCAACTGAGTGCTACCTACATAGCCCCTATTTTAAGGGCCTTAGGCCAATGTAGTTCTCCCAAGAAGGGAAGAAAATTCAAAGAGGTTGGTAGTTGGTTTGGTTATGTTTGAAATGATGAGTGTATGATGATGTTATAGCCTTTTCCATATTGTGTGATGGTGTATGCTATAACATAGGTTATGTGGTTTTTCATCCTTAGCAATTTTTCCATATTGGTGATGGTGTATGCTAAAAATGAAATGAGTTTTTTTATGCTTTAGCAAGTTTCCATATTGGTGATGGTATATGCTTAACATAAATTGTGTTTTGTTGATAGTTTCCATGTGTATAGTTTTCCATAAAAACTAATGTGAATGGGCTATGATAATTTATATAACACAAATGGGTATTTGCATTAAATAAATCATGATGTTATGTTAGTGGTTTGGAATTGTTTTGGTTGTCATGTTATTGGCATGTGATGGTGTGTAAGAAGTGAAAGGCACATTGCTCTTTCATTGACAAGGACCATAATGATAGCATAGATAGGGTATTTGCAAACAAAATCCTTGTTCATGCATTACATCATTTGACCATTGGTTTTTGTTAGAGAATTACCCTAATCACTTGACGTTAAGTGAGCTCAAAATCCCTTGAATATTTTGGGGTAATAGGGGTGATTATGTGATATGTGAGGATAGAGTAACCCTTTTTCACAGGGATAACTTTACCCCTTTTATAGGTGACCCTGAGAACGACTATAGGCAAGTCCATGACTTAATAGTTTGTTAGTCTTTTTTTTTTGGTAAACTGATCAATGTGGGAAGTCTACTTGGGGATGTTGCTTTGTTTTGTGGTCTCTGAAGCTGATCGATGCGGGAAGCTTCTGAAAAGGTGCTGCTATGGTAGTAAAAGTTGGACATATCCATCCTTCGAGGGAGTGATCTATATTTTGCTTTGTATGGTTAGAGTTCTTTAAATAGCTGTCCTTCAAGGGAGTAGTCTACTAATTACAACAATAATGTAGTTGTCCTTCGAGGGAGCAGTCTACATTTATAGTTTATGACCTTTTAATATTTTGTTATTTTGTTAGGCATCCTAGTTTTATGTTTTCTTTTTTTACTAAACTTTTAGTCATGGACTAGACTATAGAGGTTTAAGGGTTTCCCTTTTATTAAGACAAAGCATTAAAAAAAAGGGTTAACTAATCGTTGTAGGGAAAAAATATCGAAAGGAATAGGAATGAGGATGATGTGGGTTGCTCAAGGGATGAGCTCAAGTTAAACATCAAGTGAATGATTACTTGGTTAATAGTATAATGGTTGTAGATGTAAGGCATTAAGGGGCTCAAGTTCTGGCTGGCCTTTGAGAGAAGATAGATGATAAGTGCCTGATCCATACTTGTGCATTATTATGTAAGGTCTGAGCCAATTAGGAGCAAACTTGCCTCGTTTGCTTCTTTTTATATTGGTCACGTGTTGGTTTTCTTTAAGGATGAGATCTCTGATTTTGAAATCTCACTCTTTCAAATTTTTGTTGTAGGCATGTTTTGGTTGATGTTGGACGTGAAGTAGGTTAGCATGTTGTTGGCATTTGATAAAATGCCAAACATAGTCATTGTAGTCTTGGTGAAGAGTGGGCCAATAACAGCCCAGGTAGAGGATGTGCTTTGCAACCGCGTTACTACTAAAATGTCCCCCACAAATCCCATCATGGACTTGCTTGATCGCATGAGATGTCTCAGTGGTGATTAGGCATTGGAGAAGGAGGCCGTTGAAGCCGAAGCCTCATTTGTAGAGAAAACCCCCTAGCATGGTGTATCAAGTAGTACTCTTGATAAAATCCTGCCATCTATTTTTAGAGAGGTCAAGAGGAATGATAGAATAAGTCAAGTAGTTAAGAAGTTGTTTATACCAAACATCATGTGGACTAGAGAGGTTAGGAGGAATTTCCCCTAAAGATGTTGGTCAAGATGTGCCCAAGATAGAAATATTGGGTTTTGGTGGTTGAGAAGGCTTGCCGAATGGATATGTCCAAGGGATAGAAACCTACTCTATTCCTTTATCCTTTAAGGTTTGTGACCTGGTGGCCACATTAATAGTGTTGTTTTTGAATAAAGGGGGAGAAGGTGGTAGAGGGACCATAATCTCACATTGGGATCCTGATTCAAGTGAGGAGGTTTGGGAGGCATGGGATGGTGTTGATAGTTTGTCAAAAAGGTGGTCAAGAGAATCCCCAATGAGAAGGGTGTCCTTTTCTAGGTGTTGGTGAATGTCAACCTTAAGAGCCCAATAATTCTCAATATCATGCCTAGGTGTGCAATGATACCAGTAGATTTGAGTGTCCTTGTACCAAGATGGTTTTGATCTGAGAGGTTGGTCTGGCTTAATGGGTGGAAGAACGATGATAGAAGACTATAACAATCGATGTAAAAATGAAGCATAGGAACCCACTAATGGGTCTACACTCATTGTTGTAGTAGGGGTTGCCAACTTTTATTTAGGAGTTGTAGGGGGAGTTTTTCATACCACCTTTTTGGTTGGCTGTGTGGCCACACACGTAGATGGCACTTTCTTGATGAGAGGTGTTGAATTTCTTGGAGGAATAATGTTTTTGATGGGTAGAGGGAGTAATGGAGGTAGTTTGTTTTTGTGAGGTGTTGGAATAGGGAGCAATCCTATTAAAGTGGAAGGATGTAGACCCAAGATAGAGGGCAATGGTGAAGGTGGGGGAAGAGTAGACCGACATGGTTTAGTAGCCTTCTTTAGTATGGTGCAAGGACCACTACTATGTAGGGTGAGGTTCAAATCTACCTTCACTTGTGGGTGAGTGAGGTTTGATATAGGGTGATCACCGAGAGATTTAATTTGTTTCAGCATGGTGGATGCCTGTGAGGGTTTGGGTTCAGATGTGGAAGGCTGAGCTTTTAAATATTTGGAAGTGAAAACCTGCTCCTTATCAAAGACTTTGGGACAAATTTTCATGAAAGGATTGACAATATAAGGTGAAGCAGAATGTGTAAACAAGGAGCCTTAAGTCACTCCCATAACGCCTCATGTTCTAGGTTCCTAGAATGGAGGAATCCTAAGTTTTTTGCCAATTGAGAGAAGGGTTTAGATGACATCACATGAGGTCTTACAGTCACTCTTTTGGAGGATTTGGGTGATTGCGAGAGTGGATACATGTGGGACATAGTGATCTTAGGCCAAAGGTGAGAGAGAACCATCACTGGATCTTCCTTAACCAAAGTGGGTGAGGTGGCAAGTTCTCTCAGTGGAGAAGGGATTGGAGGATGTGGCTCTTCGAGCAGATAGAGCACAGGGATGATCATGCCTTCTATGTGTGGTCTAGGAGTGGGGAAAGTATGATTCTTCATTAGTAATAAGAAGGATGAGGGTGGGGCCACCAATGTTGGTACCATCAAACCATCCTCCAATATGGGAGAGGTCAAAGTAGACTCTCCTACATGTGAAAGGGGGGTGGATGGAGGACTATCCTCCATCGGTGGAGGACAAATAGGAGAGGAAGGCTCCTCTAAAGGGTGAAGTAGAGGGATTATCACCCCTTATACATGAGGGCATGGGGTATGAATGGTAACTTCTTCCAATGGTAGAAGAAGAGGTAAGGTGGGAGCAAGAGGAACAGGTAATACGGATTCCTCATGAGGTAGAAGAATGGGTAGAAGAGGTGTTTGATGTTGAGGGGGTGATAAAGGTGAAACGTGTTCATCCACACAAGGAAGAGGGTGAGGCAAAGGGAGCTCTTCATTACGTGGGGGTGGTATGGGTAAAATAGGCTCTTCTACTCATGGTGGAGAAATGGGTTGACTAACCTCTTCAGATTGTGGGAGAGGTTGGGTAGGAATGAAAGGAAAGACTGTGTTGACCATGCGTATATTGTGTTCTTGAGGGTCATCAGCCATGGTCTGAACATTGTTTTGACCTAGGGGATGGTTAGGAAAAGGTTGCCTAAATACATCCATGTTTTGGTTGGCCAGCACATCGGGGTTATCCAAAATAAGGTCCCCTTTGTCTAACATGTCTTGAACAATGTTTTTTAAGGTTTTGCAATTATCCGTGTCATGACCTTTGACACAATGATAGTTACAAAAACCATTTTCCCTATACCATGTAGGGATGGCTCATGAGGGATCAAATTGGATAGGTCATATTTGAGGGAGGTTGAGGACTCCATGCTTCACTAATTTATCCAATACAAAAGCATAAGATTCTCTTATTAGAGTGTATCGTCACTGTTCATACCATTGTTGGAATTGTCTAGTGATGTTTTGTGATGTGGAGGGCTCAGATTGGTTGGTTATATTAGAAGATGGTGACCTAAGGACCATAATATTCATTGATCCCTTGGATTTGGGGTGAGAAGAAGAAGATTTGGAAGAAGAATGGTCATTAGATTTTGTGTTGGTATTTTTGTTATGCAATTTGACCCCGTCTTCCTCGACTATGCAGAGTTCAATCTTTCGGGCCATGGTTAAAGCTTCATCAAATGTGTGGAAAGTTTGAAACCACAGAGTGGATGAGATGTGCTTGGCACATGCTCTTGAAAAGAGCTTAATGAGCTCAGGTTGAGGTAGTGAAAAGGAGAGTTGGTTGATCAAACCTCTCCAATGGGTGACGAAGTCTGTTATTGACTCATCCTCGAATTGTCTAATGGAATAAAGGTCTGTGATGGAGACCTTCTTGGTAATATTGATTGAGAAATGATCAAGGAATAGCTGAGTGAGTGGAGTGAAGGTGAAGAGAGAATGACTGGTAATGGAGCTATACCAATCAAGGGCAGTGCCAGAAAGTGACATAGGGAATGTGCGAAGTAATAACACATCATCGTGCACTATGAGGTAGCAAGCATGTCTAAATGCTTGAAGATGTTGTTGTGGGTCCTCTTTACTTTGAAAATCATTATATTTTGGTAGTTCCCACTGGCTTGGGTATGGTCGAATAAGAACTGAAGGGTGGATAGGTTTGTTGCAAATTTGTTCATATGAAAGAACACTCCTCGAAATTGAAATAGATTTCTCAAGGTTGGACATCTTATCCATTAGCATCTTAACTAGATCGGCAGATGGATTGGATTGAGGGTCACCCCCTAAGTTATAGTGTACCTGGAAGGCATTGGGAGGGGCATATGACATACTTGGTTACATTTGTGTAGGTGTAACATATTGATAGTTCATTATAGGGGCTGATGTTAAGGCCATGGGGGCTTGTGCCATGAAGTTGGAGGGCACAACTTGACTAGATGCCGCCAAGGGTGGTTGAATGGTGGTGACACTAGTTGAAGGATAAGTGGTCACTCTCGTGTTTATAGGTGCAAGAGTGGATGGGATAGAGACAATCAAGTTCTTGAGAGAAGGTTTCAAACTTGGTTGAATTATTTGTGGTTGAGGGGGTACAGAAACCCTGATGGAGGTAGGGCCAGAAAGGATAGAAGGCGAGGCCAAATCTTAAACATTGGCCATGGTTGGTTTACTAGTTGAGGCAATGGCCTGAGTGATCATAGGTTGGGTAGTGGATGCTATTGATATCATTGTTGCTTTAGCCAAAGAAGTTGGCATCCCATAAACAGGGTTACCTGAAGGATCTTGAGTTTGGTTTCTAGTGAGTTAATGTTGGAGAGCCTTGATGGTGTGGTCAAGGAATATCTCAAATGCTTAATCCCCTTTGGAAACAATAGGAGGTTGATCGGGGGTAGGTTGGATAGGAGTATGCTCGGTGTCTAAAGTATAGTCCATTAGATGACTTGGCACAAAGGGAGAAGGTGGGAGTGGCTGCTGACTCGCATGGTCAACAAGGAATTTGGCTTTACTACATGTCAAAACCATCAAAAGTGAAAGGGGTTCAGGTTCCAAAAACTATGTGTTTTAGTTTTAGAAAACTAGAATTTGTGTTGAACAACAAGAAATTTGGGTTTTAAGCTTGCTATTTGGAAATAAAATTTATTGACAGTGACTGATGTCAGTTGTATAACTAATATCAGTTAGAAAATGTTGTTGACGTCAGTGGAGAAATCGATGTTAGTTTCTGTGTAATTTTAGACACACAAAAAATTGATAGTTTTTGAAAGAGGAAGATATTCTAAGTTGTTTTAGACTTTAGAATGATGCGACCTTACCAGCTCAAATAATCGGATAAAAATAATTTTATAGATGATTAGGCAAGCAACCTCTAAAATGTTAAATTCTTAAGAATGAGTTTTAAAGTCATGGTGGCTTATGCCTTAAGAGAGTGTGTTGGGAATTGGGCTTGTAGAATAGGTCCTAGAGAGGAAGTATATGGCTAGTTTTAGGTTATGTTATGGTGCTCAAAATATCTGTGTTAGGGTCAGTACGTGGCCTGGTGTTGGGGCTTGCTCCCTTTACTTCACGAACCCAGAGCCAAGCTAGGTTGCTTAGCCAAAATATACCTTCCCTATAGTTTATACTCTGCCAGAGAACAGAGTGGGTCCTCCTCTTGGTGGTGAAATTCAAGTAGGATCATTAGGTGGGGTAAGGTATCTGCTAGGTGATGAAATCCTAGATGGGCCTTGTCTCAAGTAAGTTTAAGTTTTTGATTTGAAGTGATTGTGGTTTGGTTGTGTAACATTTGTGCACTATGATTCATTCATAATGCTTTAATTACTAAGTGGGCTAAGTATGCATCCAAGCAATAATGAAATGCAGTAGTTTTTAACTTAAATCAAAATATGTTATTCAAATGCACACAATTTGAGAAGAGGTAAAGAGTATGATTTTTTCACTACTCTATGATGCATCCAAGAAGTAACAAGAAGAAAAAGAGATGTTCTTTTTAAATTCTGCTTATGATTTCCTTTTGGAACAAAAAGATAGAAGAGGAGATGCAAGAAGAGAATATTTTTCTAATGCATCTATATGAAAGTTTGATTTTTTTAAAAGAAGAGGAATGAACTCAAGGAAAACTCCAAGGGTCCCACCGGGCATGCTGGAATGTTTCTCTATGTTTTCGCTATTTACATTTAGAAGAAAGAAGAAACTAAGGTTAAAGGTCTTGGGTTTGATGTTACCCGAATTAAGTGTGCACCGTATCCAAGCGTTGTGGGAGCTCCTCTTTAGCTATGGAGGAAATACCTACAGTAAGAAAGAAAACTCAAATAAGGAGAATGTTAGAAAAGGATATGGTGGACTGCCAAGCTACGCACTCGGTCCCAGAAGTGTAAAGCTCCTTGAGGGATGACAGTCCACTATTTAAAGAAAAGAGTTTTGTATAAAAAGAAATGATAATAGACTAAGAAAGAGAAAAATAGATAGCATGTACCTATTCCCTATAGTTCGTGAATGTTATAAATGCTGGATGGAGGTTTTGTTTGGTCTATGGGCTGTTTGGATAGGTTTTTTGGTTTGTTAGTCTAGAATATAGTCACTGACATCGGTTTGTCTACCGAGGTCAGTGGGTAAAAGGTGGCGACATCAGTTATGTTGTTGATGTTGAAAGGGGAAGTAGGCCTTGGATGGGTTTTGGAATATTTCTATGATGGATAGAAGAGTTTTTGGGAATTAGGAGGTTTGTGCAGGGTTGTGGGAAGGTGAATAAGGTTTGAAGAAGGGTTGAGGTAGAGGATAGGTGTGAGAAGAGGACAAGAATAAGAGGAAGGCCTTTCAGCCTCTCCACAGAGGAAGTTGGGTCTCTTAATAGTATTTAGAAATGTCAAATGGAAGATAATTAACAGCGTATTCTAAAATACTTGAAATGAGAAGTAGAATACTTAGCTCTATTAAGTGAAAAACCAGAGGTGTTAGGATGCTTATTCTGATTGTGGCTGATGTTGAGGTCCTCGTATAGTGTTTCAATCTAATCTCTAGAATGACTTATGTAGAGCTTTGATAGCCAAGAGAATGATAGTTGAGTTTTGATGCTTGAGATCAAAGTGCGCGCATCAATCTACAAAGAGGTGGGGGGTAGCTCAATGTTAGAGCTAGGATTATGTAACTAATGTTGATGATTCTGCCAGCATCGGCTGATGGTTGACCGATGTCGGTGGAGAAAGAATAGGTAAAACGGCTATTTTTAGCCCTTTGCCCATTTCTCCACCCATTAAATGCCTTTGTCATTGGAGAATGGTCAAAACATGGGCTTATGATTCATGAGAGTTGGTTAGGGAGTGAGAATAGGTCATGGGTAGTTAGGATTTGGAAGACCTAGTCTCAGGGTGACTCATAGGGTAAGAAATGGTCTTAGGGCGAGGTGTCTAGGTGAGGTGTCCAAGGTGAAAGGGGTTTAAGTGTGGGTTAGGAGTGTTAAAGTGTTAAAAAGGGACCAAGGAGGGGTTGACATGATATTGGTGTCTATAGGTGTATCCACACATAAATAATGTATATACTTGGTATTATTTTAATTCCATACACAAATATCTCTCAACCACCTATGACTTATCCTAGAACATGCTTGATTTAGGAAGCCTCATACATTGAATGCTTTTGGATTAGACTTAAGATAGAACTTATATTGTATTAATGGTATAAAAATGTATATTACATTCATTTGGACCCTAATTATCCTTAAACATTAGACTAATATTGTCTCATCATGTCAAAACATTCAAAACCCTTGCAACTAATTCAAAATTTTGAATTTCTTTTTTTTGGGTAGGAAAACTAAAAAACAAGCTCAAATGAGAAATTTTCAAAAATATAACTATTAAAAAAATCCAAAATAACCTAAAAATACTTTATAAGGTCACACATACTTAAAATTTACTAAAATTTACAAATAAAGATATCTTAAGATGGTTCTCCTACATCATACTCCCTACGTGAGAAAATTTAAGATCCAACTCAAATGAAGTTTTGACTTCTTCTTCCTTTTATTTCAATTGTGTTGTAATTTTACACTTATTTCCTATGTCTCACTCTTATCTTTCTCTCTATTATTCTCTTATGTATTTAATTTTTCTTCCATC
>JARHVA010003005.1:1077500-1142500 GCA_037957365.1 Torreya grandis
GAGATATTAATCTTGGAGTAATCTTATCTTGAACCTCCATAGCTTGAAATTGAAACATGTGAGAGAAAACAAAGTAAATATATCAATTGGGTTTGAAAAATAACTTTATATTGGTTATTAAAAAACTAGAAAAGCATTTGAAAACCCTAGATCCTAGGGTTTCAATTCATTTAATCCAAAGGCTATGATTTAATCCACCACTTGTAAGTGAAAATATTTTTGAATTTTGAATTTTGTCTTTTAATGTATTGATTTTCTATTGAATTTTAGATAAATATTTAATTAAATCATATGGTTCTCATTTAATTTTTCTCTTTTACTATTTTTGAAGACAACATCTTATTAAATTATTATATAAGGATAACTTAAAAGTGAGTTAGATATATTAGATACTTAAAGGTTAATTCTTTCTCACCTAGGCCATTATAAGGTGTCATTTAATTTAATTTACTGGAAATGACATTTATTTATTCTCTATCAAAACATATTTAATTAACCAAGTTTAAATTATCAAATTTATTATTTAGTTGTTTAAATTCTTTAATTAAGAATGAATTTTATTTATTATGTTTGAGGTGATATTAATTAAGTGTTAACTTAATTAAAATTATGAAAATATGGATACATTCAGTTGAAGTATTTTGAAATAAAGTTTATTAATTGTGTAGTGAGACATTTTAAGTAACCAAATTTATGATATCCCATTGATTAATTTGTTATATGGTGAAATGTTTTTGATAAATTGAAACCAGTTTAATCCACTAACATATAGATTTAGCCTATTTATGCAAATATTATAGTCATAGTATTACAAATTAGAAAAAAAATTGTTACATTTTTTGTGGGTTTTATTTAAGGTGAAATTTTGGAATTACACTGAGGGGAAACCTTATCCACTTAATGTTAATACTAAAATACGTGTAGAGTAAAAATTTACTCTACGTTTCATTCTATTTTTTAGTTACATACTGAATTTTGTTTCTACATACTTTGATCTGAGATGGCAAAGTTTTGAAATAGAGCGCAGGGGTTATTTTTCCTTTTGATTCATTTTTGTCTAAGTGTCGAAGTCAAGTGGACGCTACCAAGTGTCATCATCTGAGGCACTTTTCATAATTTTAGTAAGGCTGTGGAGATTACCACATACCTCATAGCAACTCAGCAGAGCGTGACAGGTTTTAGCATCCACATTTAACATCGACATCCACATTTCAAGCATTTCATATCAGCATCTGTGTTCCAAATCTCTTTTTAGTGGAAGGTTTCAAAAGCTAAGTATCAGGATCAGGCAGAAAGAACCAAGTGGCAATCATAGAAGGTCTCAATTTTGCTTTTCTAAAAGTGATGAAAGATGCCACGTATCCCAAAAGAAGAGAGCAAAAGCCACCACATGTCGAGATCCTAATTATCTTCATTTTTCTTCATCGATATAGCAAAGACTCTGGTGGGTCTCAAGTTTTGTTTCTAAAGCAAGCAAAAGCCACCAGGTGCACTGTCTGTGTAAATATGAAATGGGACCCGATTGTTTCTATGATATAAATAGAGTAAAGCAGAGACCACCATGTAACCCCAAATAAAGAAGTGGAGACCACCACGTAACCCAAAATAAAGAAGCAAAGATTTCCACTTGTCCCTATGCTCCTTTTCAAGTTGCTCAAGCAAGAAAGGCTATGGGTCTTATTTTCTTTTAAGTTATTAAAGTTTGAAGAAGTGGATTGTGACAGGTGTCAAAGGTGGAACATTCCTGAGTAAAGATATAGTAAGAGTATAGGTAAAGCGGAGAGCACGATGTGTCCTCAGTAAGGTTGTGGAACCTAACAAGTGTCATCTTCCAGTGTCTTCTAAAGTAATAAGAAGGTTTTTAAGTAATTGGCTAAGTGTCCTCTTCTATGGAATAGAAGGGAGTGTCCTGTGATCTATTTTCAGCCAATGAACTACTGGAAGATAGAACATTTTAGAATATGAGAAATATCTTTTATTAGATACTTCCAGTTTGGTTAGATTTCAGTTGGGTCGTTAGATTGAGAACAAGTAGAAAATATAGATGGAATTGAAGGCTATAAATAAGGGTGCAGAGATCACCAGGAAGGAGGAGATATCAGAGAGAATTTTTTGAGAGAATTATTGTTAAGAGTTTAGACTTTCTAGAGTTGTGACTAGGAATATCATTTGCCTTTATTCTATCTTCTTAAGTTGGAAGGTTTATGTAACTGTGTGTGTTTCTGTGCCTCTTATGTGACTGGAGAATTAATGAGAAGATTAAATCTTGTGCCTTTGTTAATACTTTCTGTGTCATTGCAAAAGTAGTCTAGGCTGTGTTGTCAAGAGTTTAGACTTTCTAGAGCTATGATTAGGAATGTTGTTTGCCTTTGTTCCATTTTCTTGAGTTAAAAAGTTTATATAACTGTGCCTATTTTTGTGCCTCTTATGTGACTAGAAAATTCAAATAAGAAGATTAAACCATGTGCCTCTATTTCTATTGTTTCCATCTTTTACATTGATCATGCACTTGTTTGCTCTTAAATGTAAATGAATCTTACATATAGTCTCACTGTGCTCAAGATTAAAGTCGAATTACAGTCAGGTGCATTGCCATAGTTAAATTTTCTTTCTTGCATTTGTGTTTTTATTAAAATTCCTATCCCTTTTCCTAGTATACACCTGATATAAAGAAGAGACTAGCTTCTTAAAAATCTAGAGGTTGTTTCAATTCACAAGTCCCACATCTTGAAACTTCCCATTATTGGTGTTAGAAAAAGCGTAATTTTAAATCATCAACACTTTTTGGCATGCTTGGTGGGACCAATCTTGAAGTTTCTTTCAAGATCATATGAACTAGAGAGCTACTAGGAGTCATAGCTATGGACCAGTAACTAGATCACAATCTGCTATAAATCTAGGTATTCTTTTGCCACCTTTGGTAACTAGTCCAAGAAGAAGAGTCAACTAGTTTATACCAATACCAAGAGAAAATATGGGAGCCCCTATACCCCCAATAAATTATGCAAGTTGGAACACTAGTAGTCCATTGATTCTCCCAATACCACTAGCCACTTGGGACCCTATCCCAGTGAATGCCCTAAAAGCTCTGCCCAAATTCAGTGGGCAAGACTTTAAAACACCTAAAGAACATCTACAGGATGTATCAGATGTCTGTGTTATACATGTTGTCACATAGCAAAATGTGGCCACAAGATTACTAGCAGCTTCTTTTAAAGGGAAAGCTATAGAATGGTACTGGTCCCTAACCCCAAATACCATCTCTACATGGGATCAACTCGGAGATATTTTCTTTGAAATATTCGAAGAGAAGGGTGATAAGTCTTCTTTGTTACAGTAATTAATTACCATTCAAAGGGCACCACAAGAAGCCATGACTGACTTCAATTCTAGATTTCAAAAGACTTGGGAAAGAATCCCCGCTACAGCGAAACCATTACCAAGTATGGCTATAGTATTTTATCTTAAGGATTTGAATTTAGATATATCTATTATGACTCAGTCACTTGGAGGACACACTTTGCTAGAGGCTTATGACTATGCAGTCAAAGCTAAGAATAATTTAATAGATGCTGGAAAGTTACCCCCAAGGCCTCCCTGCCCATGTTCCCAAAAATTTCCTTGTCATTATCTCTAGAACCCCCTAAATGTATAACCCCACCTGTGTCTATGTACACATATCCTCAACCACCTGCTAAAGAAATTGTTCCTAGTTAGTCATCTAAGCTTGATGATATCAAGAATATTTTGAGGAAATTTTCCAATGAGCTGATTAATATAAAAAGATAGTAGAATACTATCCCTAAACCCCAATACTAGGGCTATCAAGGAAATAGATTTTCATCGCAGCCAAACCAATACCAGGGTCCTCCAAGACAAAATAACCCTGAACCAACAAACCAAATAGTTGTAGTCCCTACACCCTTATAGACTATTCCTCCCAATTCAAATAGGGAGATTGTTCTAGGGCAAAATAATTATGTAGATAACACTCATGCTGGTGTTTTCCTTGAAATAATGCTCATACACCTAGAGATTTTCCCACGAGTAATCTATAACAAAAGGTGGTAGAGCAAAGAAGAATGGATGGTCAGTTTGCAAGTTCCAGTGACAATCAAGCCTACCAATCTTTTGATATGTAGAATTTAGTCTTAATGGCTTAGATGAAAGGTATGTCCTTACAACAAGAGGAAGAAATAGCCCTGGAACATGCTTTTTTCTCATGGGTTGAAGATGAAGAATCAGTTTTCTTGAACAAAGCATCTACCTCCAAGAAACCAATGGTGCAGTCTGATTATTATACTAGATCAAAGAGAAGGATGGTGGAACGGCCTAAGGTTATAAATAGTCAAGTCATGGAGAATCCTCAATTTCAAGGACAAAGAAACACAGCTATCAAACAAGAAGTGCCTCAATTGGTGCAAGATCAAGGGATTCCTGCACAAATTCAAGAAAAAACAAGATATCCTTATTTTTAAAGAACTCAGACTCTAGGACCAATAAATGTGGTCGATCAATTGAAGAAGAATCTAGCATAAGTATCAATATGGGATATATTGGCTATTCCTTAACAGAAGACACTACTAGAAGAAGCTCTACAAGGCCAAGTAGTGCCCAAAGGTACTGTTATCAAAAAAGGACCTACTAAAAAAGAAAAGTTTAAAGATACAGTTCATCTACAGATAATAGCCCTAGTAAATAATATAGTAGAGCTAAGCAAATCCAAACTAGATCCCTTCTATTTAACTTTAATAGTTGGCAAGAAACTGCTACATAATGTAATGATTGATTCAGGGGCTAGTACTACAGTAATGCCCAAGTAGATAGCTGATGCTTTAAAGATAAAATATGAGCCACTCACTAAAGCAGTCATGCAACTAGATGGTAAAGTAGTACAAATAATAGGGAGAATTAAACAACTCCCATTACAATTATATACTTGTTCCAATATAATTGTGAATCAAGATGTAGTAGTGATAGATATACCTCCTATTTTTGGCTTATGTTTATCAAGAGACTTTACAGCCAAGATAGGAGGATATATGTCCCTTGATTGGTCTCACCTCATCTTAAGAACCAAATATGGTTGAAAGATGAAGATATTATCTGAGCCATTATATAAGGATCATATCACCAATGAACCAACTGTAAAGTTAGAGGTAGCTCATGCTGTGATGAATAAAGAAGAAAGGGTTTTTGTTGAGGAGCTAGGTGAATGGACTAGACATAATCAAGAAGAAGAAAATGATCATTTATTAGCTATGATGCAAAGTGACCCATATGGAAATTACAATTCTATTGGTCTGGGCACTTATGTTATACTTGATGAAGATCATAAAATCCCAAATGTTCTAGAGGAAGAAAAGTTAAAGGATACCTCTTCTATTGATTCTTGGGTCTTTCAACATGAATTTTAGATTTCGAGTGGGAAGTCACAAGCATATGCCTTAATCTCTGATGAAGAAGAAATAATTTTTGATTTTCTTCTTACTTTGCAAGATGATGTGGAGGAGCATGGACATTTCTTGGATCATGATTTGAATGATTTGTTTGAAATCATTGGGTCAGGTTATACCATTTTTCAAGGAAGCTATGAGCAGGTTGCAGATGAAAAAAACAACGTTGAGACTCAATTACATGTGCAAAATTATTGCAAACTTTCAAAATTATCCTTTCATGAGGTTGGTAATTTTGAAGTCATTAAAAAGGATGATCATGCAATAGAACCTAAGTTTAAGGTAGAAGGAGATGAGCCAATAAATAATCTATGTCAAAGAGCTTCTATTGATAAGCAAATAGTCATTAATTTCTCGATAAGATATACCGGTGTCAAGAATTGGCATTTGACAAACTTCCAAGAACAAAAAGAGTTTATATATGTTGGAAGCATGTTTGACTTAGACTCATTCGAATGTAGGACAATCAATGTGGCATACAAAGAGAGCAAGCCATCCGAGCTACATCCAATTTAACCACTTGTTCGATAACATAAGTCATCTTATCATGAAGGAGACTTTAGAAATTCTTCTTTTGATCTAGAAGGGAGATAAATATACTTGGCTAATGTAGTTAGATAGTTTCCCCTTTCCATATTGCTTTGTTTTCCCATTTTTGTTTTCCCACTCTTCTTTTAAATAAGTGTTCTTTGAACACATAGTCGGCAGCTCAGAATTTTCAAAATTTTCAAAAATCTCTAATACATTGAATGTCTCCCAAATCTTTAGAAATCCCTAAGGTACCTTGCACTGCCACTTGCATAACGTGTCTATCTCATTGTTCCATAAAGATTGAGTAGGATTTACTAATGGTTATCCAAGTTTAATGCTATTTTAAGACTTGATAGGTCAATAAATACCTCTTAGCAAGAGTTAAAGCTTACAAGTTCTCAAGCACTCTTGCATCTATGAGAAAATATCCTACTACTTGCATTTTTTAGTGCTTAGTAAACTTGCTTTAGCGAAAGTTTTTATGTTTTGCAAAATATCATACCAAGTTATCACAAAAAAGATATAGAGATGGAGGGAGCACAATCTTCACAACAAGGAGCTAGGATGTATGAATCCCTTGATAAGTTTCTAGCAAGTAAGTCATATGCTTCAGCTCCTGCACAACCATTGAAGACTTATCCAAGGACCAAAATCCCTGAAGTTGGTCAAGCAAATGACCTAGCGAAGATAAAATATTATGTAGATGGTGTCATGGTCCCAAACCTTCAAAGAGCAAGTAGAAAAACTCTTAGAGAAGGGGCACATCAAAGGTGTTTATAGAGGGCCAGAGTAAGGAAATATGAAAAATCTGCCATGAGGATATGGACTTCACAACTGGTACAATTCATTGTCTCAACTATGCATCCATGCCCCGACTTGGTCAAATTACATGCAGACTTGTTTCATGCACCCTCATGCACCATTCAATGAGGTCTATTCATGGTTTAAATCACACTGCAGGCTATCAAGGATATGTTAGCCATGTATCACGATATTACAACTACATTTCCCACTATTGCTAAAATGAAAAGAACTTGGGAAAACATCAATACTCAGTCAAGGTTCTTGAGATCCTAATTACAAATGGGCGATGATGACACTACGGTGCCCACACTCCCTATAGAAAGAGCCCAATTCACACAATCTAGCCAAGACGCACTGTCTATGATGGCTTTCATCTTTGGCATGAAAGATGATATGGAAGTTTATGTAGAACAAATGGTTATTCTCTTCAAACTAAAGACTATTGACAAAACTCAAGAGTATCAGCTCGACTTTTTTGAACAAATTACTTTCTCAATGGTGGAACAACTAGCCCATTTAAAATTGAAAGGGGTTTTTAGGTACTCTTCTTATTTGTTTCAACTCACGTTGTTTCAGAACTCCAACCTCTTTGCCCAACATATGTATCTTGATATGTATGACCCAAATTTTGATCTCCAAAGGACCATTCTTGTGTCTGCATGAACACATATTTTGTCAAAGACTAGTGACCCATATGAATTATGGGAATTATTTGTTACCCCTACTTTTTGTCATCTCAGCCCTGAACCAGTCATGAATAGATTATTTCCAAGTGTTTTAAACCTTATGGCTAGTTTCCTCATTCCTTGTGATTTCTATTTTGGATCCCACCATACAATTATAAGAGTCCATGGTTTTTATGGGGAACCAATGTTGCTACCTAAGATTCTGACTCTTAGGTTAGCATTCCTTGAGGTCACCAGGTAGGTGTCAGTAGTAGATAATGATTATGGCTTCGGGAAGAGGAAATGAAAAATGTATGACCTCTCATGGATGACAACCAGCATGGTTTTGGAACCTAGAGACGCTGAAGTTGTGTTGCTCAGAAAGCTAGCCTTTTTGGGTTTCCTTCTAGTAGAAGACAAATGGGTTTATGACCCAAATAGTTTCATAGCCTCCTGGATAAGGACTAATAGGGTTGTAACCAGAATTGCATGAGGGCCACCCTTTTTGAGAAACTAAGTAGAGTCTTAGAGAAGATGTTCCTCAGTTTTATGTTGAGTTAACCAACTTGCCCCTTCCACAAAATAGACCCTGGGAAATATTCTATGTTAAATAGAGGTATTATGATCCTAAAGTCAAAATGACTTCTGGCTTAAGAAGGACATTAAAGAATAAAGATTGGGATGCTGATAAAATAGAGGCCTATTGGAAATATAGGCAAGAAATTTGTCAAACAACCCATTCTTTTGGGAATGTAGACATAGATGAGAGATGGGAAGAACTATGGGATGAATGTCATCTCTCCCCTATATCTATCCTAGAGACAAGTAATTTTTTGACACTAGGTGTAAACCAAGAAGCTAGGGCTGAGTCAAGCCAAGAGTCACAAGCCTCAGAGCAAACTGCAACTATAATAACTGTATCAGTTTGGCCCCAATCTCTCAGTGTCATGGAAATGTAGAAGAGTGTGGTGCCTTTACCATCACAAGCTTCCCCATCGGCATTAATTATAGATATTCCTAGTTCTCCACAAGCATCATTGAAAGGGAAATAAATGTAGCTAAAAGAAGAGACACCCAAGAAATGGAAGAGGGTGTAGTTTTAGTTTGATTCAGAAGAGGAGACGAACACCCCACAACACCAATTATAGAGTACTATAATTGCTCCTCAAGTAAGTATTATCCCTCCTTCTCCTTGTCAGTCTATTTCTTCTCTTATTGGCATGGTGATTTCATCTACCCAGATGACATCCCCTGCCACTTCTGATGTTCCCATTTCTCACTTCGACCCATCTGGGCCACCTCAAGCTTTAACATTACCTCATTTCCCCCTCTCTATTCCAAGAAACTTTCCCCTTAGATTGCCCATAGCCAACAATTGGCTATTTAATATGGTTTACCATAGGGACATCCTTTTATGGGTGGGCACATTACCTCTCCTTCTACCTTTCAGATCGAAGCAAATGCTACTAGAAGGGCAAGGGAAGCCTGAAGAGAGAAAAAGAAGATCAAGGAAAATAAAGCATTGGCTACACCCCATCTGCGGTCACAATTTGACCCCATCTAGCAGTAATTGATGGTGACTCATTTGTCACCAAATGTAATAAAGCCAACTAAGCACATGTAGCTAGAGGATTACACAATGAATGTAGTGGCCATTGACATGTCCCTCTTTAGGACACAAGACAAAATTGAGCTACTGATTGAATCCACTTCTACAATTATTGAAGACTACTTGAAGACATCAAGGAGGCTATAGAAGATGGAAGCTGATCTAGCCAAGCAAAAGGCAAACTGTAACAGTTTGACCTTAGAGATCAATATAAAATATAATGAAATAGAGAATTTGAATAAACAATTGCAAGATACTATTTCTATTTAGACTCACCAGGCAGTTCAGGCCCAAAATGATTCTTTAAAAGTAGGGATCACACAGGTAAAGGATGTGGTGACAACCCTAAGGCACAAAAAGGTAGCATTGCAAGACAAATGTGAGGAACACCTATTGTAGGTTACTTAATTACAATAGAATCTTCTGGCCAAACAAAATAATACTACAGCTATACAATCCCAATTTCAAGCAGAGCAATAGAGAGCAGCATAATTGACACTGGAGTTGGCCAATAGGCCAAAGAGTGTCAGAGTGTTAAGTCTGGTAAAAGAGATATATGAATCCATGTGGAAGAGAATCTCTTTAGAGATTATTTAGCTCAGGCCTTCTCTCACCTTCTTGATAAATACACAAAAATTGTGTAAAAAGGTGGAGAGTTCTGTTGTAAACATTCTAGCTACAGTCTCTGGGAGAGTAATGGACTCTGAAACATTGCTACAAAAGCTTTATGATGCAACTGATGTAACATTGTTAGTAGTAAGAATCAATGATTGAATGGTCACTACTAAGTAAGTAAATGAGGTGCTCAGTTGCAATTTTGTAGCCATCAGTTGTAGAGAGCTCCTAGATGTCATGAAGGGAGGAACCAGTGAGATGAAACAACATATTCAAGATCTAGTGCAATTAGGACTTCCTTCTCCATTTCTTGATGCCAACACCGTGCTGATGGTAGATGAAATTAAACCTTTGTTGTTAGCTAAATAGAATGATCAAAAAGTGTTCTAAGATCTAAGGGATGATTTACTAGTCCCTGAAGTAGAAGCTATCTTAGTTCCTGTTTCCTAGCTTGAATTCAAATTGAAGGCTACAATTTAAATTTTGTAGAATTTTTCACACAAGGATATTATTAATCTTGATTTAGCCTTCAATGAATTTTAGAATAAGCAAGGGTTATCTAATGATGAGTGGTCTGCCTACCAAACAGGATTGCTAAAGCTATAATTTTGAAATTTTGATCTAGCGGGAGTTGCGGTTTCTTTTTGAGTAGGCTCAAAAGTCCTTGGGGTCACCAATTACTGTAGAGTAAAAATTTACTCTACGTTTTATTCTATTTTTTAGTTGTGCACTGCAAAATTTTGTTCCCACATACTTTTATTCAAGACAGAAAAGTTTTGAAATAGAGCATAGGTGCTATTTTTCCTTTGGATTCATTTTTGTCTAAGTGTCGAAGTCAAGCGGAAGCTACCAAGCGTCGTCATTTGAGGCACTTTTCATAATTTTAGTAAGGCTATGAAGATTGCCACGTACCTCATAGTAACTCAGCATAGCATGACAAGTGTTGACATCTACATTTCACATCGGCATCCACTTTTCAAGTGTTTCATATCAACATCCATGTTCCAAATCTCTTTTTAGTGGAAGGTTTCAAAAGGTAAGTATTAGGATCAAGCAAAAAGTGCCAAGTGGAAATCACAAAAGGTCTTAATTTTGCTTTTCTAAAAGTGATGGAAGATGCCACATATCCCAGTAGAAGGAGATTAGAAGCCACCACGTGTCGAGATCTGAATTATCTTCATTTTGCTTCATTGATATAGCAAAGACTGTGGTGGGTCTCAAGTTTTGTTTTTAAAGCAAGCGAAAGCTGCTAGGTGTCATTGTCCATGTAAATATGAAATGGGACCCAATTGTTTCTATGATATAAATAGAGTAAAGCAAAGACCACCACATGTCACTTTCCATAGGTTTCTAAGAAGGTAGCTAAAAGAAGCAGAGACCACCACGTAACCCCAGATAAAGAAGCGGAGACCAGCACATAACCCTAGATAAAGAAGTGGAGATTGCCACATGTCTTTTGTTGAGGGAAGCAAAAATCACCACCTATTCCTATGCTCCTTTTCAATTTGCTTAGGCAAGAAAGGTTATGGGTTTTATTTTATTTTAAGTTGTTAAATTTTGAAGAAGTGGATTGCGATAGGTGTCAAAGGCAAAACGTTCTTGAGCAAAGATATAGTAAGAGTATAGGTAAAGTGGAGAGTGTCATGTGTCCTCAATAAGGTTGTGAAACCTAATAAGTGTCATCCTCTGGTGTCTCCTAAAGTAATAAGAAGGTTTTCAAGGAATTGGCTAAGTGTCCTCTTCTGTGGAATAAAAGGGAGTGTCTTGTGATCTATTTTCATCCAATGAACTGCTAGAAGATAGAACATTTCAGAATCTGAGAAATATCTTCTGTTAGATACTTCCAGTTTGGTTAAAGTTTAGTTGGGATGTTATATTGAGAACAAGCAGACAATCTAGAGGGAATCAAAGGCTATAAATAAGGCTGTAGAGATCACCAAGAAGGAGGAGATATCAGAGAGAATTATTGTTAAGAGTTTAGACTTGCTAGAGCTATGACTAGGAATATCATTTGCCTTTATTCTATCTTCTTAAGTTGGAAGGTTTATGTAACTATGCATGTTTATGTGCCTCTTATGTGACTAGAGAATTAATGAGAAGATAGAATCATGTGCCTTTGTTGATACTTTTTGTGTCATTGCAAAATTAGTCTAGGCTGTGTTGTCAAGAGTTTAGACTTTCTAGAGCTATGATTAGGAATGTCATTTGCCTTTGTTCCATTTTCTTGAGTTGAAAAGTTTATATAACTATGCATGTTTCTGTGCCTCTTATGTGACTAAAAAATTCAAATAAGAAGATTGAACCTTGTGTCTTTGTTGACATTTTATGTATCACTGCAAAAGTAGTCTATGTTGTGAGCCTCTGTTTCTATTATTTCCATCTTTTACATTGATCATGCACTTGTTTGCTCTTAAATGTAAATGAATCTTACATATAGTCTCATTGTGCTCAGGATTAAGGTTGAACTACATTTAGGTGCATCACCATAGTTAGATTTTCTTTCTTGCATTTTTCTTTCTTTTAAAATTCCTATCCCTTTTCCCAATATACACTTGATATAAAGAAGAGACCAGCTTCTTAAAAATCTGGAGGTTGTTTCAAGTCGCAAGTCCCACATCTTGAAACTTCCCATTGTTGGTGTTAGAACAAGCACAATTTTAAATCATCAACAATACATAAATGGGTTAAATATCTAATTCAATCATCTACTATTATTTATCTTAATAGACTAATTAGGATTCAACACATCTATCATCATTTTATGGATCTATATAAATGTGAACCTTAATATTTTGAGGAAGTTATTTAAGATGTAGATGTATAGTTGTTATGAAAGTAGAATATAAATCCATATTTACAAACTAGATTTGGGATCTTTTCTCACCTCTGCCTAAAAGGTATATTTTTGGTTCTAAATCATTTTTCAAAATCAAATATAATTCAAATGATAAATTCAAAGCTATATTAGTTACATTTGATTTTATTCAAAAACCTAGGATTGACTATGCTGAAACCTTTGCTCTTATATAAAAATGAGTATTTTTAGATTGTTTATTTCCCTTATAGATCAAAATGGCTAGATTATACACCAAATAGAAGTCAAAATGCCTTCTTAAATAGTGATCTAGAAAAATAAATCTACATGCTTCAACCTAAAGGTTTCATTAAACCTAACAAATAATATTATGTTTTTAAGATAAATAAATCTCTTTATGGTTTAAAATAATCTCTTTGAGCTTGGTATGCTAAAATCATTGGTTATTTTAAAGAATTAGGTTATATAATTATTATTCTTACAATGTTCTCTTTATAAAAGTTAAAAATAATCATTTTTATCTTAATTATATTATATGTTGGTTATTTTATTATTATTGGGAATCAAATTAATTTAATTCTTAAATATAAAGATAAATTAAATCAATATTTTTAAAAGACTAATCTAGGCATTCTTCATCATTTTATAGGAATCAATTTATTTCAAGATAAAAATTTAATTTTTGTATCTCAATATCAGTATGCACATAACCTACTTGTTAAGTTTAAAATGCTGGATTGAAATGCTAAATATACCCTTATTAAAGTTGGTTTTATGCTTGATCTGAAACCTAATTGTGATAAAGGTAACCTCAATCTATAAAGACTACTATTTGGTAGTTTGATTTATATAACTATTACTAGGCTAGATATTTCATTTGTTGTAGGTGTTACTTTAAAATTCATGCAAGATCCATACTTGTATCATAGGAAATTGGTAAAATATATACTTTGGTATATCCAAGGAACTATAAATTTTGGCTTATATTATTCTTCCATTGATAATGCTAATTTATATGGTTATTATGATGTTGATCATGTTGGTGATATTATAGATCACAAATATAATTTTAGATATGTGTTTAAGTTTGGTGTAAGAACTATCACTTCAACTAAAAAAATTAACCTATTATATTCATATCCCCAATTCCAACCCATAAGCATATGGGAACGAATTAGTTTTTATAAACAAGATATTTTGAAAAGACTATAATCAAGATTTCTTATTTTTATTATATGGTCTTAATTGATTTACCATCAATTGTGCACATAAAGTAAAATTTATAAAACAACTTATTGATAACAAATTGATACTTCATATTGTTTTGATTTATAATAAATAACCTATTAGTAGCATGGTTAATTTTATTAAGTGTTAATAACCTTTATTACTTTGTAACTATTAATGTCTTGGGATAAGATTTGGTCCCAAATATAAAATGTTTATTATTGCATAGTATTAATATGCTCAATTAAGTCAAGAAATTACTTAGGCTTCTAGACCTCAAAGAAAGTGAACAAGCTCATCATGGGGTATTTGACCATGTTTGGTTCTCAAGATGCTTTGTTATATAGTACAAGGTGTACATTATGGTTTCCTTGTTTTTCATAAAAAAATACTTTTTTGGATAAACTAACATGATCATTGTCATGATGTAATACTTTGGTTATGTTTTATCAAATGAATATGATCTAAATAGGTCACTAATATAGTCATTTGGTTCTCACTTATGTTTGTGGTTGAGACTTTGTGATTGTTACATTTGTCATGTTTCTAATGGATAATTAATGCCATCAGGACCCTAGGCTAATTGTGCCTTTTGAATCTTTTGTTATTCAATCCTGAGTACTATCCTTACTGATAAAAATAAACTTAGGAATTGTATTATTTTGAAATGGTGTTGTTTTCATTCTAAGATTTAATAATGTTATTTGATATAAAGAAATGAAATTGAGTTGATTAGGGGATTGATTCATTATGTTAATTTGTTTATAGTATCCTTAAATTGTATTTTGATAATTGACTTAATATTTGAAATTCAATGGAACCTATATATTAGAAAAAATGATGATAATCTTTGAGGATATAGGCCATGATTACATACTATGAACATCTTTATAGACATTAATTTTGGTAATAATTAAATTATTATTATTTACAATCATGCTTAGCTAAACTTGGGTAAACCTAAAGCATTCAAGATCTTTTAGAATATATTTGATGCCTTATGTGGTACTCCACTTCGTGTCTTGAACTACTATGTGTAACAATTGGGTTATGGTAGTTTTGTTAGGCATAATACATGGGTTTTGGGGTAGTTTATGAGTAAATGTGCAGCATTTTAGTATTTATTTAGCTATGAAATTGAATGAAACTCTTTTATTGAGGTACTACACTACCTTATTAGAACCCTACATTTAAATGGAGTACTTGGATTAGAAGAAGACACCTTGGTAAGAAAATTTGTTCTTGACAAGTAGTTTGGTAGCTAAATAAAGTTTGGATAAAAACGTCCAGGGGCATGTAATAAGTGGGAGTCTCATTTCAGGCAAGTTATACTTCCCTTATTCTAGATAATATTGAATTTTTGATTAAATAACATTTTTTAAATTTTAGTATGACTTTGTTTGAGGGTATAAGCCCCTATATGCATATGTGGTATGCATATAATATCTTATACCATGAATTAGTATAATGTGGTTTTGTGAGAGCCTTGTAGTCTAGTTTTATTAGGATTAATATTCTCTTTAGTGTAATGACTTGTTGCATGATTTTGATATCATTTTTTTTTACATGTATTCATTAATTAAAAAAAATCTAGTTACTAGGGTAAACATTTTGGTGATTGATGATTGTATCTTTAGCTCTATAATGGTGTAGGGTTTGTAATTTTTAATAAAGAAAATAGGGTGGACTAACCTATTGTTACATTTTTCACTTAGTTATATTCCTTATGGTATAAACTAAGAGTTGTAATAACCTCTTTGAATAGCTTAAATAGTTTTTGTTTAAATTTGCATGTTTGTTAGATACATCTTTTTTGGGATTAATGGTTTCCTATTTTGAGGCTACTTTGGCATGTGAGTATAATCTTAAAATTTCATAAGATATAGAGTAAGTAATTATTTTATACTTTAATGGGTATACATGTATTTATACATCTTGATTTAATATGAGAATGATTTGAATTAATAAGTTGATTTTGTGTTCACAACTATACTTTTTCATTTTTTATTTACATTGAGGTATTGTCCAAAACGTTTTCAATAACACTTTTGACTCCTTTTACCTTTGATTAGATACAACTTGAATTACAACGTTATAGGAGTATTCTTTCATACGTTCCATCATGATCATAGATGTTAGAGAATGCTTAAATTCAGTTTGAAACAAGTATGTTTTTAGAGGCCACTTTTTTTATGTGTATGTGGCTATTCACACATCAATTGAAAGCATAAGATTATGTTAATGATTAACTCTAATGTTGTTGAGTGTATTTTTTTTGCTTTGAATATTTATTTTTATATATAACTTAACATTGATATGAAATGATTGATGTATGATTTTTTGTTGAAGTATACAATGTGGTATTATATTGTAATGATGCTCCTTTATATAGTTGTATCTTATTTGATAATTATTATAGTAGAAACCAATTATTATTATATTATTCTTATTGTTATTATGATTCCCTTATATGAATATAACACTTCATGTGAGGAACGTGTGCCATTATATTGATTTTGGCCTCCTTGAAGCTAATTTTATGCAAATGTGGTGATCTTATTGCGTAATTGTAAGTGTTGAAATGTAGTTTCTTCATATTAGTATAAGGTGGTACTTAATAAGGTTTTAGACAAAGATAAATTTTTAAAATGCCTATAGCTAATTTTATATGTGACTATTTTGTTAAAATAATATTAGTTTTGCATTTGAAATTCCTTAGAATTCAATTTTCCTACTAAAGTAGTATGTTTAGTAAAACAAGTTGTTGGGCTATGCTAAAACCTATTTTCTTATGTTATTTGTTTATTAAACTTGATATGTTTTAGATATTATACATTTTTAGATTATTTATCATGAAGTAAGATAACTCTTACATATTAGTGTTGACTTATCCTATTGAAATATTTAGGGGCAGGTGGTATGTTGCTCTTGTAAGTTGTTTTGTTAATATATTGGGTTATCTCTTTTTATTGTTAATACTTATATTAATACTTATTTTAATTTCTATTTATCTTATGACAAATTTATTTTATTGAGATCTTGACTGCTCTTGTTGAAAATTTTAAATTCTTTAATTCTTGGCATGTTTCCCTTATGATCACTCATAAGAATTGGATATTATGATTTTTAAGCCTTTTGTAAGCCAAATATTGATTATAGAATGCACACACACATATGTATTTATGTTTTTATGTGTATAGATCATGTATATATGTATGTTCACACACACACACACACACACACACACACACACACACACACACACACACACACACACACACACAATATGTATGTATATATTTATGTATATATGTGTGTATGTGTTTATGCATGTGTGTTTTTGTTGTGTTATAAAGGTATTATATACCTTACTTATTTATAAACTTTTATCCATCTATGATTGCATTATATATTTAAGGATCTAATGTAATTCATATTTTTATCCTCTTGAATGTTAGTCTGTATCTTGTATATTTCATTGTGTTAATTCCTTAGTTGATTTTGGGTTGGCCTAAAGTGGGAATCTCAATCATGTGATTAACCCCTTTGTCATGTGCAAATTCACTTATCAAAGATAAATATATCTTGTCAAATATAATCTGTTACGAGATTGGTTAGTATACAAATCTATTATATAATCTAGGCAACAAGACCTATGAGAGTAAAAAGAGGTAGATATAGAATATTACATGAGTTGGATAATAGGTATTATATATTTTTAGAGAGTAACTATCTATATTTTTTAAGTACTTCCTTTTTTACTCTTTGTAAATCATCATTTAGCTTAGTATGTTTTTGGTGGAAAAAAGTGGATACTATGTTGGGAAGAATACTTGGATTTCATATGGTACGAATGAATATTACCACGTAAACTTTGTTGATTTAGGAAGTAAATGTTAATTAGTTATGTATACCTGGTTCATGTTTTACATTGATGGGATTTTTTCAAAAAACATTACAAAAAAACATGTTAGAATTATGATTTAAATTCTTTAAAAGGGGTAGTTTTAGAGTTCTATGTTTTAAATTATTTGGTAATTACTTCGGCCATATAGTATTAAGTGGAAGTGGTTTTGAACCACCATTATTCTATATGCTTAGTAAAATTATAATTTAGATCAAGTAATTAATCTTTGAAGTAACTAAGAGGCATATTATCTTCTATTTAATAATTAAATTTAATTCATTTAATAGTATGTTACCCAATTTGTATCAACATACTTTATTTATTAATGCTTAAACTATTATGATTTTTCTTGGTTAAATCAAATGATTTTTGAGTAAGAGGTGGATTGTAGGTACTTTATTATCATTTTATTTATTTAAGGCATCTCATGTAGCAAAAACATGGTTAAGAGATAAGTTCATGACTATGTGATTGAACCTTGCTTGGATGAAGCTCATTACTTTATTGTTAGTGCATACTAATAGGTAAATTTTCACTCAAGTGGTCATTGTGGGATTTAGTAGATTAAATCATAGTCAGGATAGAGGTTTTAATTTTAAATAAATGATATTTATTATTTATTAAGGTTCTCCCTCTTTTCTAATGGTTCCATATTCTTGGTAAATAATTGAGGTAAAAAATATAAGGTTGGTATTGTATCCAAGAATTGAAGTAACCACTATTGGGTTATGTTTAAGGTTTTTGGTAAGTTATTGTGCTTGAACCATTTCATAAGAGAATGATAAAAATAGAACTTCATTCCTTTTTTTGAACAAGTGATGGGTGATTTGTGGGTAAACACTCTTCGTGATCTTTTTCAAAATCATGGGTCACTATGGTTATTAAGGGTGACAAGTCTAGCACACATGACTAGAAAGCCTTGTTGGTTGAGGCATTAAATAAGATCATGTCAAGTTGAAAAACACATGTTTTAAATTTAATAAACTCAATTTTGAGTAGGATAAGGGTTCTTATTATTTCATTAACGATGGGTAATGTTGTAGCTATGTATGGCTATAGCTCTCTATAATGTCCTTTATCACTCTTCCATGGGCCAAATTAAGTTGAATAAGTAAAGGGATAAGTGTAGTAATTTCACCTTATTTTTAAGAATTGAGTTAAGGTTAAAATCTATTAGAAATTTGGTATGTCTTATCTTGGAATGTCTAAAATGAAAGATTATTTATTAGCAAGGTGGGTAGTATGCTTAGTAAGGGAATATTGGATTTGAGAACTATTGATCCTTGTAATAAATACCAGTTACCTATTGGTTTCATCATGTCTTTAAAAGTTATTAAAATATCCCTAACTTTGTTAGTTGATCTTGATAGGGAAGAGGTCATTCTTTGGTGGACCTTGAGTATTTTATACTCTAATAGTACTCAAATGATCCCTTTTTAGGTCAAGATATATTGGTAAGTATCATATTCTTGTTTAAGATGTGGTTCTTATTTTTTGAGTCTATTTCATCTCATTTGAACTTATAAGTTAAGGTGGGTATGTTCCTATACCATTACTCTACCATTGATGGTTGGACTCTTATGAATAGTGAAACATCTTTCACATCCTCATGAAATTTATATAATAGGGTAAAGAGTAGACTCATTATAATTTGATACTATGAATACACTTGAACTTGAGTAGTGTAGGTAAACAAGGAGGTATATTGTTATAGTTTTTTTTTTTGTAGATTTGGGTGCATTACAATTATTTCTATCTCTTCTACATAAATAGAGTATGTAAGTGCTATGGAAGTTGATAAATAATCCATGTGGCTATGAATATTTTTATAATAAATCCAATTTGATTTTTATCATAGTACCAACCTAATTTTTGATAATCAAATCTTATAGATCTACATAAATATCTAGTGCAACAGCAATGAACTAAGCATAATCAAGTTCATGTGCATTTTATCTAAGATAAATTCCTCAATTAGTGATATTGATCTCTAATTTTATCCTATAGTTGAAAAAATGTCATATATATTCATAAACCCAGTTAGTTCTACAATGTTTTGTATGTTTTGTACAATATTGGGCCTCTTAGAGTTGCCATTAAGAGTTAGTGTGCATGACAATGTCACTTCTTAATGGCCATTTGTTTTCTTATTTTTCTCTAATCTTCTTTTCAAATTGTAAAAACATTGTAATAAGTCACTTTATGTGATTTTGTTAAAATTCACCATATGTGAGTTTGAATTGTAACTAATAATTAAAATCATGTTTTGTAATGGATGTCATTATGTTAAAAAAGGTTCCAACATTCTTCATTGATTATTCATAATAAAATATGAGATGCAGTATTATGATCATGCTAGACTAAGCTTACTATAAATATTTTATGGATTATAATTCAATTTGTTTCAAAAAGTGATATTATTGTGACGAAGGTTTTAAAATCCTTCAAATATTACATGCATCCTAAAGTCAACATAGATAGTTTATAGAGAATAATTTCTTTTTTATAAAGGTGGCTGTGGAATGTATCCACATTTAACATTAAAGGGGAGTGTTAGAACAATTAATAATATATTAATACATATCGACAAATAAATAAATAATAATATATTTTATTATTTACACTACGTGATTTAAATTACATGTTAATAAATAATAAAATATATGTTATGAAAATTTACCATTGGGTGGGAAGTTCAATCCATTTATTACAATAATTTATTCTATTTATAAATGATTTTACATAGTAAAATCATAATTCAATTAAACTTAAAGTATTATAATACACACGATATTATGATTATTTAAAATCTTATTCAAAAAATTGGCTATGTAAAGAGATTATGAGAATAAGTGAGGAGAGGAATGCTATTTGTATTGGGTAAATTGTTCTATTATATGAAAAATCCATCATGGTTTTATTACCTTTGTGTAAGGTTTTCCACACACACACACACACACATTTTATGGTTATTTATGTCTTTACTATCAATTTCATATTTAGATCCATTCAATTGTAGTTCCATATATTTTATCATCCCAAAGCTATGATAACTATGACACCTATAGGTGTGTAGAGAAACATGACATATCCTCATTAGTTTAAGACTCTCAGTGATCTAAAAAATATGACACCTCTAGGTTATGGACACACATGGCCCACTCTCATTGGTTCTAGTCTATTAGGGCTCTAATAGATATAACACCTCTGGTTGTATAGAGACACATGACACCTCCTCATTGGTTTGGGCCTCCCAAGACTCTAACAAATTTGACACCTCTAGGTGTATGGAGACAAGTGGAGCCTCCTCATTTATTTAATATTATCTATGATTTAACAACTATGCCACCTCTAATTGTAGGGAGACACAAGGTACCTCCTCATTGGTTCAATCTTCTCTAGGCTCTAACACCTCTGACACCTCTAGGTGTACAGAGACACACGGCACATCTTTATTGATCTAGGTCTCCTTGGGCTCTAAAAAACATATAAAAATGGGCAAATTCAATCTAAAAATGTTTCATAATAAAATTGATGCTTACATATCTACCAAAAGGGGCTTAGAGAGAGAGTGCCAATTAGGACTCTAGGATTGGGAACCTAGGAAAACACATGCATAATAAATTTATGTAGAATTAGTTAGAATGAAAAAATTGAGTACGGAAAATAATTTTAAAATCATAATTGGTTAACTATTTTTGTACATAACTATGAAAGGTTTTCAAATGTAATAAACAAAAATGAATGATACTGTAGAATATTTTATCAATTAGAATTGAGTAGGTATATGTATTTTACCAAGGATAAATATAAATTGGGGATATATTAAAGTGTTGAAAAATATTAAAATTTGAATAATTCTATAGTTCACTTTTATTCTATGAAAAGGGATGCGTTGGACATAATAGTCCTCAATAGACTCATCCTATGAAAGTTAATTTCCTTATTCATTGGCACCTTAGAAATGATTTTACCAATAGACATATATTTATTTCATTATTTAAAAAAAAAATCTGATATCACCTTAAATAGGTTTTCATAAGCGCACTTTGATTTTGTAGGATTCATAAAATTTTTATTTATTTTGACTTAGGAACTCTTGCTACTCCCTAAAATAGGCTGATGTGTAAAGATCTATTTTTAATACATTTTCATGATATCATTACTATATGTCATCTTAGATTTCTATGAATTGTGTGATATTTTCATCATTTTAAAAGGTTTCTAATGGTACATGATCTTGTTGGTTCTAGTCAATGAGTTCATGATAGTGGAGGTCAAGATGGATGGTAGAGACAATGATGTTGTTGAAAAGGTTGATGGAGATAGTATATTCATAGAGACTATGAGAGTATCATGTTTTGATGTCGGTATAATCTTCCTAAAAAAATATGAAGGTGTTAGTAACTTTACTATGTTGATCAGCAAGGGGTGTGTATCCAATTATGTGATGTTATTTATTTGTGCACATGTGGAAGGGATATTGGATTCCTTGTTCATGAAATTTTAAGTATTTTTCCTTTACAATTTATTATTTTGCATGTATTATTCTATATAGGATATTATTTTCCTTGAAAACAATAGGCTAGGCCATCATCATATAGCCAAAAGTTTATTGATATTTAGGTATTCTCATCTAAAAGAAGGTTGGATTTAACAAATGATGTTGAGCCAAATTGATATGACATTGGTTATCTTTTCCTATTCTTATTATGCTTTCCATAACTTTTAGTTTAAATATGAATTTTATTCATATGGAGGACATTTTTAATTTCTCTATTAACAAGTACTTTCTTAACTTTAGGATGGGTGTTGGAAACATCTATATGTGAGTCATGATTTTTTAATTGGTCAAAGATGGGTTGGTCAAAGATGGGTTGGTCAAAAATGGGTTGGTCAAAGATGAGTTGATAAAAAATGGGTTGGTACAATATGGATTGATAAAATATGGGTTGACATTGACTTATCTATGGATGAGTTCAATCATTCTTTGGAAATGGAACTTGGCATATCCCTAAATATTGATTCTTAGGCATGGATACACTTTATTCTTGAGTGAGTTAAATTAATTGGAATAGTGATGATAGGATGTAATTATATGGTTATAACCCAAGGGTCTAATTGGTGTTGGATTGTTTATGGTTTGATTTTTGGGGCTTGGGGACCTAACTGGTAGTAAATTTATTGGTCAATTTTGAAACATATGATTATTAATTTGGTTATGGTAGATTTTGGGATTTTTGTTCATCATTTGTTTTTGAACATTTGGACATGTGTATTTTTTGAGACTCTAGATCTAGGCAGGTATGGGATGGTTGATTGATATATTTTTAAGTGTTAGATTTCTTTTAATGAATTCAATTTATAAGGGTATTATAGAGTGGAATTTGTATGACTTAGTGGCTTGATGGGTAGTGGATATTTGATTGGGTTTATTTTTGTGGGATTTATTAGGTGATGAAGTTATTGATGTTGAAGGATGGATATGGGATTTTATGGTCACCAAGTGTTGGATTATCTATTAGACATTATCAAATATGGCTCAATTTTGGAATTGGAATTCTATAAATAGTTCCATTTTGTGTTTGGCATGGAGTATATTGTCATTGGGATTGTAAGTAGTAGATTGGAGATTTTATTAAAACCAACTAGATTCATAAATGTAATAAGATGGATTTTAATAAAAATGGTTGTGATTATTTAGGTCTTGATTCAATTTGGTTTTAAACCTCATGTTGAATGTTAGTGGTCTATATTGGGTTTGGTTTGAATTTGTATTTAGATAGGTTGTTCATAAATGGGAATACAATGATACACATGTAATAAAAACTTATGCTATTTAAGTGGGATTGAAACCAAATAGTGGTCCACAAATAATATATGGAAGGTATGTTATGGGTGATATTTAGGAATGTTATGTTCTTATTACCATTATTCATCTAAATTTAAAGAGATTATATTATATATTTAACAAGATGATTAGGGGAGTCCTTAATATATAGTTTGGTAAGTAAGGTTAAGTTCATCTGATAAGGGTGTTATATGGGTCTTCAATGTTGGTGGATAACCACCTCAATTCATTAAACCTAGGTAAAACTAAATTTTTACTTACCCGATAATGACATCTCCTCTTTGATACTTATATTACATTAGAACATGGAATTTGGCTAATGATCAATGATAAAATCCAAGTCATTACACCCTAAAAATAAAAATAAAATTATGTGAACCATTTCTTATTTTCAAGATCACCTTGAAGCATAAGGAAAGGGCATACATAGTTAACCTTAGCACAAATGATGTAGATCATTTATGATATCCAAGGTCACCTTGCAGTGTGATGAAAGAGAATATATGGTTTTAAGTTGAACACACACAATAAAAATTAAAAATAAGATAAAAAAGATTCTTTTATTAAAGATGAAACGATTAAATGTGAGTTTTTTAATCAAATTTTTTTGTTGGGTCACCCTATAAGACAAGTGTTATTAGTTTTATTTTTCTAGGTCTTTGACACATGAAAGTATTTGTAAATTAGTAAATATTTTAAATTTAGATTCCACTACAAATAATGTATATGACACTCATTTCATTTATTACTACATATAATCCACCAAATAGTACACAAACACCACACATGTTTCACTATATAGTGTACATACACCACTAAATAGTACACAAATGCCACTCTTACATATATTACACTCTATAGCATAAAAAAACAGCTATAAATTGAATACATTTCACTAAAATATACACAAACACCACTCAATAGCAAACATACACCATTATTTAGTGCACAAACACCACTATAATGTACACAAACTCCATTATACATCACACAAACAACACTATATAGTGCACATACAGCACTTGAAAATAAAAAAATGTCACCCTTTCAAAAAATCCACTCTAAAACATAAAAACACCACTATACAGTGCATAAATTCCACCAAAGAGTAAAAATACACCACTCTACAACATACATAAACCATTATTAAGAGCAAAAATGCCACTAAATAATGCACAGATGCCAATAGACAATACACATATGCCACAATTGCATAGTTGTCATTTTAAAGGATGGAAACACCACTAAACAAAATGTAAATGTTAATATGTAAAAAATGTAACTATAAACCTAAATTTTACTCAAATTTGAAGATAATAGCACTCCAATTGATATAAAATAAGAAAACACTTCAAAATAAGTGAGAAATATAAAAACTTAGAGCTATGCAATAAAAAAAGTAACTAAACCAATTCCTACTAATCCCACTTGATACCTTCAATTGAGCTAACAAGTATAATTATACTTTCACTTACTACAAATACCTTTGTGTTGTGTTGATTTAATCTAATTGTTGATTTATTTTTGATGCTCAAGTGTATTTGTGCAATGATTTTTTTTAGTATGTCCCTATTATTGATTATTACTTGATTAGATGATAGGATGATATCAAGGATTTTTCACATAATTGGAATGATTTAATTAGGCTATACAAGCTTATTTTAAATAAAGGAGATGAAATATATATATTTTGGATGTGATAAATGGATGGTTGGATCTGACAAGAATTAGATGGCTAAGATTGAGTGAAATTTTTCATTAAATGAGGGGGTTGGATTATTGAATTAGGGAGTTTGAGTAGGTATGGATTTGATTTGATGGGGAGTGAGATCAATTGATTTAATTTATGACTTTAGATTATATTATTTGATTTGATATTTTTATAATTTGATTTATTTATTATTTTATTTTTATTGTCATTGATTTTATTATTAGGGACAAATCAACTAACTAATAGTGATTAGTTAGTTAATTAATCAAGGGGATGATACTAGTGAGATTTAGATAGGGTCATGGTATGATTAATTGATGACTAAGTATTATTTAGGAATGATTAAATATGAATTAATTATGATTAAAGATTAATAGTGATGAGTTAGGAATGATTAGACATGAATATGAATAGATTATGGTATATTGGGTGGTGTTCATATGGGGTGTCAAAAGTGGGTGTCTAAAATTTCTAAGTATACTAAAATTAAATTTATCTTTCTCTTTATTAATGATTATCAATTAAAATAAATAAAATTTTATCGATCCCAAAAACCACTAATAATTACATAAAAATATAAATAAAATCATGAATACTAGCCTCCAAAATCCATGTTCTAATGCAACCAAGAAGACTAAACTGAGGAGGGGATCACCTCTCAAACATAATACCGTAATTGGGTGACTTCCCTATGCACACCCTTAGAAAATGAATCAAAAATATAGGAATTGTTACTACCATTAAGGCTATTTAAAATTATAGTGTGGGTAAGTGATGTTGGGAGAGTATTTCAGACAATCTCAACTTGGAAACATTCCCTACAAGCTATTGGTTTCTAATAACACCAAATAAGAAATAGATGAAAAGAATTCAAGAAAAACACAAAATACAAGAACTTCAAACACAAGGCAATAACAAAAGAAAATAAGACATAAAAAGGACTCATAAATCACCCATATGGATGAGAATTTCAACTCTCCACTCAATGGGTTGGGAGAAGAAAAACTTTTGTATTCCTCCCCTTTAACAAAATCCTTCTCCCATTACAATGGGAGGAAATTGGAAAATATTGATATTCACATTTCTAAACCTCATGAAAATGAGTCATGTATGATAACTTTGGAAGATTTTCCCATGCCCAAATTTTATAAAAATAATTCACACTACATGCCTACAATATAATCCCACTTGTGAAACATAACACTAAAATTTTAAATTATATTAAAATTGGCAAAAAACAAATGGTGGCCAAAGGCCAAAACAAGTTAAAAAAATCACAAACTGGAAATACATAAGGCCATGTAAACTCTTTGAAAACATTAAAACAATAAATGGATAAGATGTTTAAAAATAAAATCAAATAAATGTTCCATCGGTATAATGATGTATCCTACCTTGGATCCTCAAATCGATACTAAGAAAAATATTCTTCAACTAGGCTTTGATACAAGGAAAACCTTTTGTATTTAAATATCTTCCTCCACCTTATATCTCAAGCTCTCTTTTAAAAATTAAAAATAATGGAAAAATGTCCTCACAAGGAAGGATTTACATACTATTATATGGAAATAAATTACTTCCTTGTTAAAAGGGAAGGTGACACTTTTCCCTTCCCATTCCTTTTCCCTTTCTCCAAATATCTTTCTTATGTATTCACTTCTATTATAAACCCATACTCCCATCTTAAAAATTATGAAGGAAATCATGACTCTACCATGATCAATAAATGTACAATCATTAGAATAGCATAAATGATAAAATAGGCTACAGTAAAATATCTTTTAAGACTAATGAAAATATCCTACTCCTAACTTTTGATCAAAAGGCTTTAAATTCACCTAAAAATATCTAAACTTCACTATATATAACCTCATAAATTTTATTTATTTTTCCATACAATTTTTTTCAAGTGGAAAACTAAAGGTAACTCCCCATTCATATTTTAGACTCTATATAAGGTTAAATAATTCCTAAGTCTTTGGTAAAGGGGGTGTGAATAGTCCATCATTGGACAAAAATTTCATAGTTCAAAAGTAGATAATAAAACATAACTAGGAATATATTTTAATAAAGGGTGTTAAATAGGACACTACACACATAATATAAGTGGTATAATCATTCTTAATATAGATATAATTACATCACATGGCCTTATGTAATATCAACATCATTACCCATGTAAAAAAAAATTACACTAGGATGTCCAAAGCAACTAAGTGAAATGATTCATGTAAAATGCATCAACACACAACATATACATATAAATATCCTCATATAAAATTTAAAGAAACCATTTACTAAATAATATAATAATTAAGTGATATGTGTACTAGAAATATTCTACAAATATGTGTTGTTCCTAATTAACCCAAGTTATTCCATAAGAACTTTAGGTCACTAATTTAGAGCTGCCAAAATACTAATATTTATATTAAGGCATCAAATATAAGATCAAAACACTCTCTCTCTCTCTCTCTCTCTCTCTCTCTCTCTCACACACTCACACACACACACACACACACACACACACACACACACACATGCATGCACACACACACGCACACACGCACACACACCCACTCGCACGCATGCGCACACACGCATGTACATGCGCACATGCACACACATGCACACACACACGCACATGCACGTGCACACACACACACACACACACATTAAATTAAATTAAATTTTATGGGTTTCATTTATAATCTAACTCACATATATATTTTGAATGAATTCATTTAATAATGTAGTTTATAATGATTATATGTTGGTCAGATTTTATGTATGTGTAATTTGACAAAGTTTATTTTTAAATAATCAAGTTGATGTATTTTATTCTTTATTCTCTTAACCACATATTTGTTCTTTTTATCCCATATTCCGTATGGTTGTTTATATTTTTTGCATCTTGTGTCGTGTTATAATTTTACTATGTGAATTGGAAAGAATCCATATAGTGACCTCCTATTTCATTATTACTCGTATAATTCCATAAGGATGTAACTAAAAAATAAATATTCAAATGTCCATTGGATTACAAACACATCTTCGTCATGTACACTCGGAACCTAATAGGGTCATTATATATCAACTTTGTTATTGTCTCTTCCTTATAAAAAACTATGTGTGTAAAACATGTATTCATTTTCATATAAATTACAATAATATTTTTATTTTTATATTTCATTGGTAACATATGACTAGTCATTTAATATTTTCACTAGTTGATTTTTTTATTTGGGTGAAATAAGAGGTGATTAAAATGGAAAAGGCATCATGTAACTATTTAAAAAATTTAAATGTAGTATAAATAAAATAAGTAATTAAAGAAAAACTGTAGTTATATTTGAATAATAATTTCAAGTTGAGTTAAGTAAAAGTACCAAGGAACAAACATAAATTGATTTGGAAGCCTCTGAATTGTATTTTTTATTAATCCCTTGGTATGGTAATTGTAGCTAAAATTTTATTTTAATTACATGAAGAGAACTAAGGGATACATATTTTAAACCTAAATTGTCTAATAGAAGAATCTAAAATGATGTATACTATTTATATAATAATTTATATGTATGTGTGTGTATATATACACTTTTATGATGTATAGGGTGGTTTATTTATGAAGCAGTTGGTAGGATTATTATAGATATTATTAAATTTTTCATAAGTAAAATATTGAGATTGCCTGACCGTATATTGATGTATTCAAAAGAGTGGATTTCAAGCTAGCAAAAAAACATAAATTGTATAATTTTTTGAAGAATTGGAGAGAGAAAACTAACTCTTGGAGAAGTAAATAATAAATTTATTATTATGTTAAGTTGTTTGATGTATGTGTTAGCAATTCTATGGTCCCACTCAATAGATTATTTATCATACCAATGATATATTATGTCGACATTTTTGGGTTCCCTTTCTACAAAATCTACTAAAATAATGGAAAAACATTAAATTGGTTGATTTTATTTTGTTATTTATCATTATTTAATTTAAATAATTTAAAAAATTAAATAATTTGAATATAACCTCATAGCTAATTGATTTTTTCATTATACATTGTCATTTAGACCAAGTTTATTCACTTCTTGGTCCTCATTAAATAGTAACCCAATTCATGTCACTCTAAGCATTTTATATAGTCATCTACATTTCCTTAGTTATGAAAAAAATTAATGACATGATACCTATTATCCATGATGCCATCCAGGACACTAAGCGCCCTAAAAAAATTTATTTCTAAAAGGAAAACCAATTATAGGTATGGAAACTACTTTTATTTCAAATATAACATAGTGTTGTGAATAGAAAGAGACACCATACCCCATATTATATATTCCCATGTATGTGCTAAAATACCTCATTGTAATGGAAATTTCCTACCATTTTTGAATAGGAGTTAACTTTCTCTTGAGAAAAGAAGAACTAAACCATGATACCCAAGTTGCGTATTTCATTGGGTAAAGATAATTTCTATAATTTTATTATATGGAGGATAATAGTGGAAGAATTAATACCCTATGATTTTAAATAATTTTAATACTAGTACTTGGATCCTCTTATGATAATTTAAAACTATGAAGATCAATACAACACAAGACAAATACTAGGCACAAAAACTAGCCCCACTTAGAGTATGATATTTGTATGAATATGTCTAATAACGTAAAATCCATAATTAAATTGAATAAGATTGGAAAAAATATTATGATAAATAATCGAGGGAACTATAGAAATTGAAATTAAGGGAAAATCAAGTTTCCCAAATGCACCAAAGTATACATAGGTTAGATTTCTCTAAATTTAAAATCAATTTAGAGACTAATTTATTCACTATTTTCTGACATAATTTCTCATGTGTATGTACTTGTTAATAATTATCACATGCATAATGTGTTAAAAGAGGTTATGATATCACAACTATTTACAAAATAAATCATTTAAGTTGATGAATTTATTTTCCCTACTACATTTAAGGTTGCCTCTACTAGTTCAAATCTACTTGTGTTAACCCCATTTCCTATTATTGATTTATTTTGATACATATAAATTATTTTCCCATTTCATATAATTTATTCCTATATTTTGTCTCATCAACCAATGTCCTCGAGATATGTTTGAAAATATAACTCATCTCCAAAGTGTTGGATGATCTTCCTAGGCCATATTATCAAAATTGGAAACAAAAATGTTTGAATTAGAATGAATAACAATGGATACACTAGAGATATTTTTAACTAAGTAAACTTAACTAGAACTAAAATTTAAAAGTTTAAATATAAAATTAGTCACTATAAGTAAGAGGAAGAGAGGATGAGAAGAAATGGTGACTACACAGACATAGGTTTTCATAGATTTGACTAAAATAAAGAAGCCAAAATCACTCTCTGTGCTCAATAATTTTAATGGTATGGTTTATAACAGATTTAAAGAGGACTATGAGTGCTAAAATAATAAAATTATAAATTTATAAGAAGAATTTAATCAAATAAAGGGAAGCTTCGAAGTCTTGATTGTTGTGAAAAGTGTCATATGAAATGTGTTTTCCGACATTGAGCTTACCTTGGTTGAATTATTTTTAGATTTATTAAATTTTCAATACTATTTGTTATAATTCATGTTAGTACATAAAATTTTGAAATGAAAAAATAATAAAAATGTTAGAAGTGAGTAAAATGATATACATTATTGATGTATCCTGATCTAAGAGCACTTTAGTGGATTTACAAAAATGAATAAAATATGGTTCTTATTTATGTGACTCATTTTTCAGAGAGCCTGGATAGAATAAGAAAAATATTTAAGGAAATTATTGAGACATTAGAGTCCTTTATAGAAAAAATCTTAGTTTTAATTCTCTTTTGTTTATAATTCCAAATTTGAAGGATAAAGAAGGAAAGTTTATATCATAAGAAAAATTCAAAGGCATGGTAGAAAAGATGTTAAATAATTGCAAATATTAATTAAATATTTGAAAATTTATCCAATGTTACCATATATAAGGCTATGCCATTTATTTGATTCAAAATGTGGAATGTACACGTGTGTTAATAGGATATGTTACACAAACATTCTCAAAGATCAATTTGGGCCTTCAATTAGCAGAGAGAGGATTTATGAAGTGTTGGTTAGTATATGTATTTTATATTTATGAATGTTTTTATAAATGTAAAAACTTATTAGTTAGTAATTTTTTGTCAAAAATATCTCAAAATTTTAGTTTCTATAAATCAATTTCCTAACTAATTGGGTGTCATTCAAGACTAGTGAAGATGTGTATGGATTAAAATATTTTGGTTATAGAAAGGACTTATTTTATTATATTTAATATATAATGGATAGACATAATATGTATATAGAAATTTATTAGATTGCATTATTTTCATGTTAAGATAATTTAAATTAAAATAATCTTTGTGAGATTTTCTTTCTACCTGTAAAGACAATATTTGAAGACAAATAATAAGATTACTATGTTTTTCCTCCAACTCATATTTATGATTTTAGATTTGGTATATTTATTATTTTTAGATATTTTATTCTAAATATTTGTTTCATTGATTTATATCAAATTTGAGTTATGTTAATTTTGAATGATGAGTGAACAGGTATGTAAAATTATATTATATTATATTGGCTAAACAATCAATTTGATAATTTTTACCTGATTAGTGGTAAATAAAAAAAATTAGGCATATAATTTTTTTAGATGTTATATTTTCTCATGCTAATTAATTTAAAATATTATTAGTATAAAAGAGTACTAATTTTTCTAATCTTGGGATACTGCTAAGATTATAAAAGTTTATTTTTCTTGAAGTGTCCAAGTTTTCAAAATACAAGAGTGATTTTTAGGAATCAATTATATTTCTAAAGTTTAATATTGATACACTGTCTTAACATAAAAGAGTTTAAAACTTTCAACATAAAAATAATGAAAACCATTTTTATTTCTATTTTATTAAACAACCAAGATTAAGTTGTAAACAATATAATTGATTTACTTCCTCTAGGATTGGTAGTTACCAACCTATATTTTCATGTGTATCTTTCAAAGTTAAATAAAGATGTGTAATGATATTTATGAAATAAGTCATAAGATATCATGTTTTTATAGGAAACCCTTTAACAATCTATATACATGTCAGGCCACTAACCATTATGTTAAAATAAAATCATGTAAGCTTTCATGATGTAACTTGTTTTAAAGATAATATGGTTAAATATATATTTTAGCCTTTGGTTTATTTGTTTTATTATTTATAGGTTCCAACTCTATAAAATTTTCAATGAATAATTTGCATATACTTCATTCCCTGATGATGAGTACACAGCATACTTAAAACATCAAATATTATTTCCTTGAACATTAGGTTAATATTGGCACTAGAAAAAGGGCCCAAGGTTGACAACCCTAGATAATTCACTCAAGGTAGTTAGTTCAAGGTCAATAAAATATAAACTATTATAAAATTTATAGATTTATATAAAGATAAGAAGAGATAAATTTATCCCTAGGAGGTCCATATTCATAGGACTTTGTCAAGACCTAGTCATAGCAACATCGAACAAGCACATCAACCCATTACTCATGTAATATTTTATTGTTTAATAGATAATTATTTAAATTTTATAGTATTTACACATGAATTACCTCAAAAATCTAGAAATTACATTCTTAATATATGAAATGATGAGAAAAAGACTATAATAAGACATTTAGTTTCTTCTAGTGTATCTTTGAGACTTATTGATGTTGTACATGAGGATGTAGCTTGTAGGCATTTTCAATTAAATTTTAATGGAATAATTATGATTGGTTTATGAAATTGACATTGAGATCTATCACTAATTAGTTTCAATTACAGGAAGTCTTTATAGGGCAATTTGAAAAAAAATTGGACCCTAGTGTAAGGTCTAAATTGTTTTTCATGATTATGAAAGAAGTAAATGAAATTATGAGAGATTTAAATTTAATGTTCCAATGCATATATATTAATATCACTAAAGTTTTTTGACACCCTCCCCTCATGGATTTCCATATGTATTTAGACATGTTAAACTTGGTCACTTCTATATTTGTAAGGATATGTTTTACAACTATGTTGGTGGAATATTATATAGAATCCATTATGGTATAAAGACAACTAATTCCACAAAGATTGAATCAAACCATCATCCAAAATGAAATGATAACATAAAATCTAACATTACCACATATTATTGGAACTATACTTGATTAAATTAAAAATTAAAGCATTAGATTTAAAACTGAAACAAAATCTACATATTTCACAACTTTAGCATATACTACATATTCTATTATATTAGAAACTTTCATAAAAATGATGGAAAATTAAAAAAATAATTTCAATAGCCTTCAAATAAATGTTAATTATAGATATACAAAGCTAGCAAGAATAATATATCCCTTTCAAATAAACAACAATCATAGTTGGTATAACACCAATTACAATAATAGCTAGAATCAGTTAGGAGACAACTCTATGGAAAATTATTCAAGTCCACCCATTACCATACATTTTGAAAAAATATCCTTACCCTATTAGTGTCAAATCCATCACACTTCATCTCATGAAGAATTGGATTGTCCATAATATTTTTGCACTTTTTAAATTATCATTAGAGATGGAAAAATTTGAGGTCACACAAATAGAGCAAGAAAACCTTCAAAATAGTGGGTTGTGAAGTGCTTTACCCACTCCATTGGTTGAAACCTATAGTTTTCAATATGAATATGATAATGAACCTAAATACATTGCAGAATAATTTAATTCCTTCAAACAATATCAATAAAAAAGGTATGAATTTAGGATAAAAATTAAAACATCCAATACTTCATCCACTACACCCAACAATAAAGACAAACCACTAGACGACAAAGCTAATAACAATAATCTTCCTCCAAAGGGAATAAAATTTACACCCAATCCACTCAAACACAAGGTATTCCTATAAACTCATCTAGATATAATATATTATATGACATGAATAATAATAAGGCTCACATCACACTACATGAATTAGCTCATTTAGTTAAACAATATCTTCTCCTTAAAAATATACTTAACAAAGGGAAATATAACACATGTCATACCAATGTGGTCACTATAAAGGGAAAATAGAGAATCCCCTATTTATAGTTATATTAAAATTATATAAAAAATATAAATAACTATTTGGTAAATTCAAGAGCATCTGTTCATGTCATGCCACATATTATTTGTCAAAAATTAGAGATAAACCCTTTAAGATCCACTACATGATTTTTCAAATTAGAAAATAAAAATGTGATCATGATAGGATTATTAACTAAAATACACATTGAATTGGGTATATATTATATATTTTATTAATACACAGACATTTAAGAATATAAATCCATGAATCCTTTGGATTGTTATTGAGAAGATATTGGTCTCAAGATTTAAATGGATATGTAGTCATAGATTTATTACATATGTCATTACCATAGAAGGGTGTATAAAATGAAATAATAATTTAAATATATCTAAATATGAAGTATGTAATTACTAAATATCACCAAAATAATTAAATTATTGAGGGACTACTTTTAGACATTGTTGTGTTCACTTTAAATGCTAAATAAGTTTTTTTTGAAAAATATGACCATGAAACAAGAAATCAATTTTAGACTCTACATATCAACAAAGCCTGATATAAATTTGTCTCATCAATTTTGGTAATTATAATTAAACTTAGGGGTTAAGATAATTTTATTACTTATAAGTTAAAATTCTCATGCACTAATGACATTAGTAGATTACGAAGATCTTATCATTAGTTTGAAATTTTCCTAAAGTCATGGTGTAAAATTGTTGATACTAAATGGTAAATATAAATTAATTATTACATGTATTAGAATAATTTTGAAATTTAATTTAAATATTCTAAACCATCATAAGTATAGAGCCTATGATCTCATTGGAAATTTTATAGCTTTTAACACTTTTTTCATTCGAATATAAAATGATGAAATAGTTGTTGCCATAGTTACATCTATAGAAAACTTGTCACCCTTAGACAAAAGAAAATTAAAATAGATTTAAATATAAATAATCACCAAACCATCTACACCTAAAAACATCTAAAATTTCTAAGTTTTAAATGGTGATGAACAAATCATCCAATTTATCACCATTTCAGGCTCATTTAAACACTAGATGACAAATAATAAGGGACAATAGAGCTAGAAACTAACAAGCTTCCCAAAGGAATCATATTACTAGAGAATATGTCTGACCAAAACACTAAAAATCATAATAGAATTCATGATTTCACTAATAAATTTCACATTGTAATAAATGTGGGCATATTAAAAGAACCAAATATGGTTAATATAGAAAAAACTTGTTTCAAGGAGAAAAATGTGATTTAATAGTTATTAACAGAGTTTAAATAAATAATTTATTATTAATACAAATAATTTAAATTATTCAATCCATGAGTCATGATCCATACCATCCCACTTAAGCCAAATATGATACCCTTTAGAAAAATTTAGTTTCTAGTTAATAAATTTTTTGAACTTCTAATATATATGGAAATTTATAAGCTAATCCTAGATAATATTATCTATATCTTCAGAAATTATACTTGAGTGGATAGTTTTGTTCATACATGAACTAATAATTGAGAAATTAGGTTTTTTTGTTGATTTCAAAAAAAAAAATAAAACTTTTAAAAAAGATAATTAACCATTTCCTTTTCTAGAAGAAGTTATAAAAAAATCAAATGGATCATAAATGATGTCACCAATAGATGGACTAGATGGATATAAGTAGATATTAGTGTAACAAAAATAAATATATAAAACTACCTTCACTACTAAGTGGGGATCATTTTCTTACAAGAGAATTTGGTCTTAATAATGTTGTTTTAACTTTAAAATGAGAAATGGACTTCATGTTTAGATGATTTATAATTAAGTTCATAATTATTTACATGTATAATATTACCATTTTTCATAATAATAAGACCCAACAAATTCAACACTTATGTGAGTTTTTTGAAATATGTAGATGGTATGGCATATACTTGAATTTAAAAAAAGACTATTTTTGGTATTGAAAAAGGTAATATTTTTAGACATATAATTAATAAATATGGTATATTGATTGACCCAAAAAGAGTTAAATAAAATGATGAGATACCACTTCTTAATACATAAAAATAATTAAGAAATATCTTTAGAAAGATCAATATTTTAATATGATTCTTCTCAACATTTGAGGAATTTGTGGCACCTCTAAATTTGATGTTAAAACATGATGTAAAAATTAAGTGGATGATAGACATTAAGCTTCCGAGAAAATGAAGAAGTGATTATCTTAGAACTAATGTTAAATAACCCAAATTATGATATAGAATATAACCTATTTTCCTTTATTTTAGAATAATCAGTTGATGTCATACTAACACATAAGTATTTGAGATAATATTAATGAACCATAAAATTTATGAGATCCCATTCTGGCAATGCAGAGCTAAGGTATTATCCTATGGAAAAATAGGATTATGTCTTGGTAAATGCCATTAAAAAAATATAATATACATTTTGAATAGTCACATTTATGTCATAGTCATTATCCATGCAGTCAGGTCATTTTTAATTTAGACAAAATTAGTAGATAATAGATGAAAATGGATGTCCATCATTTAGTAGTTTGACCTAAAAATTAAGCAATCAAATATAGTTCATCATAAAGGAATTTGTTAACTAATTATAGATGGTAAATTTTTTGAGAGATCACAATAATAAACATTCGATATCAATTATTATGACACTATATTTATAACTCATCTTGATGGAATAAACAATTAATGAAACACATAAATTTTACAATAACCTCTTGAAGACACCTACCCAAAGAACTCAAATTGTATTCAACAAAGGTATTTAGAATATAAATCAATACACTAGTCCTAAATTTTGAATGGAATATCATATAGGTGGAATTATCAATGAGCTTATCTCAGATGCCTAGATAGGAAGAAAACATAATTGGCCATGTAGTATCTTCACAAAGTTTATAAGGGTGGTCATTCCTTAGGGGACACCAATGTACATTAAATCATTAGGGTGGGTTCTTACTAGCCCACTATTTTATAAGACACTTACAAGAACTTAATAACATGCCACACATTCTAAAAATCAATTTGAAGATATAAAAATTATAAAATACCCTTCAACTAGTAATATAAAGGCAACCATTTTCACAATGGGGGATATATTTTTTAAGGATTAATAATTTAAAACTAATCAAATGGTCAAAAAAATTATAACAAATATAAATTAATATATCAAGTTGAAAAAATACAAATTCATAAAGTTTATCATAACAGATCAAGTGATAAAATTCATGGAGTAAATAAATGACACAAGTTATGGTGTTATTATTCCATTAGTTTTTTACAATGGACTTGTATTCAGATAAAAAAATTAATAAATGGGATTATGACCATGATAACATATTAAGGTTTGTACCCAAATATTACCCTCAAGATAATGAAGTAAAATATTCCACAAATACAAACCTAATAGATGTGTTTAAGAATTTAATGTATAAAAATATCAACGGATGGAAAATTTTATTGAAATATGCTTTATAAGTAGACATGAAAAAGATCAATAAGTCTAAAAAAATATCTCCTTACATTCTTTTATATGGAAAATAACCAATATTGATAGTCAACTTACTTGTCTCCATGTAACAATTCATTCAAGAATATTATTGAGAATTAAAGGTAGTACAATCCATATTGGAAATTATTATCAAGATAGAAGATATAAGGGACAAAGGAATTTATAATTTTGGTTAACATTAGGATGTGATCACAAGGTGGTTTGGAAAGAGAAAAACTAACAAGGCTTCTAAAATTGTAGACATGGTGCTAAAAAGGAAAATATTATAAGTTATAACCCTTGTGGTTTTAGTTTTACCAACTTTCATAAATTATGCATGAGAATAAATATAGACTTTAGATCTTGTAAGGGCATGTATTTGCATTCCCAGTGAATGTTATTTTTCAATTTGTTCTAATTGAACACCTCTAGTTTCACTTAATAATTCTTTTATTTATTTTTGGTTTTATTTTGTTTGTCTATTTTATGTTATTTTTAGGTCGGTATTGGGCATCCTAATTTATGTTTTTCAATCAATAAGTGGATTTCCTTCCACATTTAGTCAATAAAATTATCCTTAGTCACAAACCACAACATAACTTTATATAATGAATGAAAAATCACCCTAGAAAATATTTTTGTATAATTATAAAATAACAGTCATGGTTGAGTATCTAATTTAGAGTTAATAAAATTAAATAGAATAAAATGAGGTCAGATTAAGTGGTTGTTATGAAAATTTAGTTACTCCTTGAAAACCCATATAATAAGGGGGTAATAATCAAGTTAAGTAGTCCAATTAACAAAGAAAAATCTACATGATAGATTTGAAAAAAGTTCACCAAGGTGGTTCAAAACCACTTAGAATCTTCACTATTTAAAAACTCATTATTATAATTATAAGAAGAGGTGATTCAAGTAAACTCTTTTAGGTCTATGGATGCTCAATTGGTAATATGGTAATAGAGCAATGCCTATATTAAATTAGAGGTATCTTATTTGTGGTTATGTATGATTGCATAGAAGCTAAGAAATACTAACAAAAATGGGTATTATTTATATTTAATAAATTAAATAATCCTTTGTTACCTACAAACAAAAAATTATTATACCTACAATATGAGCTAAAATTTGAGTCTTGATTTTGATCATAACTCAAAATCTATGATTAAAAACAATTATCTTTCCAATTGCACACTTTCAAGGAATAATTTGATAATAAATTAAATTTTCTTCAACTTTTATATATTTCTTCATTGGTTATGTCTTATTGATTTTAAATTCAATGTGAAACCAAATATTCAAAATAATATAAAATAATCTAGAGTATTTTGATAGTGAGTTACCAATTGTTGTCAAAATATAAACTAAGTTATTTTCAAATAACTTGGTGGAAAAATAATGAAAATGTTTTTAAGTTATAAAGTACAAAATTTAACCATAAGTATTACTCTTAGATAAACCCCATATGTTGTGTACGTGCATGTTTGTGCATGCATGTGTACCTGCATGTCTGTGCATGCATGCGTACATGCATCTGTGTGCATGCATACGTACATGCATGTATGTGTGTGTGTGTGTGTGTGTGTGTGTGTGTGTGTGTGTGTGTGTGTGTGTGTGTGTGTGTGTGTGTGTGTGTGTGAGAATAATGGGGTTTACAAAACATATGAGTGGGTCTCAAAATACACACACACACACAAACTTACTTTCATCTAAATTTTATTCTTACATTATCAGGTTAATGGTTTTTATAGTTTATATTATTAATTATGTTTTTGTTATTTATGCTTATCAGACCCCAAATGTTTGTTATATTTAGCACATTCTAAGTGGTGTTCTCATTTTCCTCTATATAATGGGAAAATGCCATGTGTTGACATCCTACTTCATTTTTCCCTATATAATTCCACAAGTTTGAAACTAAATAGTAAATTTTAGAATTCTAATTTGATCACATGCATGTGTCTTCATCTTATCCATTTAGAACCTAAGAGGGTCATCATATATAATTTTTTTACTATTACTCCCCTCAACAGGTATTCATTATTGTATAAAAAATGAAACCTCTTTTATTTTTATACTTCCCTAGTAATTTATGAGTAGTCATCTACTATTGTTATTGATTGATTGTTTTAATTAGGTGAAATAATAGGTGATTATGTAGAAAACAATGACATAATTGTTCATAATTTTAAAAGGTGGTATAAAATAAAATTGTATCTCTAGTTTTCTTGAATAATTATTACAATCTAAGAAAATTAAAAATACCAAGGCATGAAAAATATTGATAAATAAGTTATTGGATTTGTTTTATCAAAGTTTGTAATTAATTAGTATATTAACTCCAATTAAGATCAAATGAATTTAAGCATAGTAAATGTTAAACAATAACTTGCAAGTAGTAGAATGAAACCAAAGAACTAAAATGGAGAAAACATGATCAAATGAATGAATTTTAATTATGAACAAGACAAATATATATATATATATATATATATATATATATATATATATATATATATATATATATATATATATATATATATATTTGCATGTTGATTGTGTGATACTGATAAAGGAATGAAAAATGTTCAATTGTACTGATTCTACAAGTGCCACACGATCTATGACTATAAATAATTAGGGTTAGGATCATTGGAAATGGGATAGGGTCAACAAGAACTATTTTTATATATTATGTTATTTTTTCCTTTAAACATAATCTTAAAAAATAGGGCATAGTTACTTGCACTTTATTCAAACACATGTGTACATAATTTTGGCATTGGGATGCATGCAAATGACTTATTAAATTTTGAAACCCTAATAGGGCTTGCAATAGTTGAAAAAAATTTATAGAGAAATGGGGGAGTGTAATGGTTGAATTTAACTCCAATCACCCCCATGATGATTGATCTTTACCTACATATAAAATACTCCAAATAGAGAAATTAAGCCCATGTACATCTCATACATAGATTTTTTTGTGTGTTTGTGCTCCTTTTGCTACATGTATGCATCTAGAGATGGATTGAATAATTTATAATTATTTTATATGACTTAGCTAAAATTATCTCTTGACATGGACAAGACTACTTAAAATGATTAGAATTAGATTTGATAATAATTGAGAAGCTTTTCTCAATGTGCAATATTATATGTGTGCTTCAATATTGATATTTTCACATGATAGAACAGGTGACATAGATGTAACTTTATATAAATCCAAAAGGAGGAAACCTCTAGCTACTTATCGTTAAAATATGAACTGACCTATAAAAGGGGTATAAATATGAAAAGTAGTCATTGATAAGGTAAAGGGCATGATCAACTCATAGGGGTCTAAACCAGTTGGCACTATTAACCCATATTGGTCGATCTTATCTTGAAGGGTAACATATAAAATTTAACATCTAGGATGTCTATGCATATGCTTAAAGAGGTATTTAGTGATTAATAAAATTTATGTAGGTGTAATATATAAACTTATAAATTGATATGTTTATATAGGTACTTAAGATAGAGTGAGGTGGTCAAATAGGTCCAAATTAAGTGCTCAAGTCAATTAAAGCAAAGGTGGGATAAAATTGGCATTATCAAGTATTCATGACCAAAGTTGCATCACTAAATGTTCCCTCTATTTATTCTAGAATTGAAATTACTAAATCATAAGGAATGAAATTCCTAAGTATGTATAATGCACTTTGATTTTGGGAGAAATCTTGAATCATGTAAGGTGTTCTATGAAAAATCATGAGAATATGTAAAATTAGTTAATGTCCATATATGAAATTGAAAATTTAAATGTAACTTAAATTTCAAAATAATTAAAATAACAAGGATTACACCTGTAGTTTGTAAATGATGTTTATATTATAACTATGCTTTAATATGATCCTTCCTTAAAGTATTGAAGAATTGGTGGTTCCCATGAAGCACTTGGAGAGATTTTGTTACTCAATTGAACCAATGGCTAATTGAGAGTGATCAATCCCAATTTTATTAAAGATGTATAGAAAGTAGAACCCATTAAGGGGTGCAAAAAAACTCAATTAACATTGTTGATCATTGCAACCCTAAGATGGAAATGGGTTTGAATCAACAATGGATTCATAGGCTATAATGTCAGAGAGAAATATGTCTCCAAGTTATTCATTATGTACTATAATGAAATCAACTACTATAGATGGATTATAGATTCAATTGTCACTTTGTTCCTTAATTATGGTACATGTGATAAAAATATAATGGAGTACATCCATGATCTTACCATGACCACAGATAACAAATAGCATTATAAACATAACACACATTTTTATCATGCCCCCATTGATAAATGTAGAATATATAAATTTATGTAGATGAAAATTTGTAAAAAAATTGAAGATCATGCATGAATATGTATCATGCGTCTAAATTTTTATGAATGTTTAACCTATTATTGTGATGTGAGTTCATATGCATGGCATATTCCCCCATAATATGTTGCAATGTTTATATGTTTTGAACCTTTGTTCAATTATTGAAACTATATTATGTAACAAAAAAATGATCTTTATCATAAATCTTATCTCATGTATGAGAATCCCACTAAAATGTCCCCTTTTTGAGGTGAGGTAATTTTCTATCTTGAAGGTCACTCATATCAATAGAAATGTTAACTATATCATGCATATCAATATGTAATCACTAAATATTATAGCGTATATGAATAGTATGACAACATAGTAATATATGTACCTTTTGAATCATGTATGTAACATATGAGATAATGCCTAAAGTGTCAAGTGTAGATTATTGTATTAATGAATATCATACTAGTTGTTGTAATAGAATTATATGCAATGTTAGTGCATGATATGGACCATGGTACACATCAAACTTAAAAATATAATAAATAACATAAATAAAAAATGTGTAACATCATATAACAAGGTTAATGTCCACATAAAATGGAAATGTTCAAATGTTGCTTAATAAAAAATTTCACATAGAAAGGACATTAATAATTTCACAAACAAGGGTCATGTTAAAATTTCACACAAAATAAAGGGTTAAGGGCCATACACAAAAGATAAACAAAGTATAATTTAATATGTACAAGTAATAGCATCAATAGACTATATAAACAGAAAATAGTATATGTAATGTGATCATATCATATAAAATAGCATACGTATGTACACAATGTAATATAGATATGTTAACAAGACATATTAATATATATATATATATATATATCAATAGTTTAGGATTTTTATAATGGTAACACCTATAAATATTGTAACTTGTGGATATTATGCCCTTAGTTTAGCATGGCCACTAGGTAGAGGAAACTCTAAAATCTTAATCTATGTAAAATCTATATGTCCTACATGAAACTCATGAATACCAATTAAATGCATGTGTGATATAAAAAGAGTATTTTGCCTACAAATCATGAAATAAATAACATATGCCAATTATGTAAATTGGATGTCGAATCATACTTAGGAATTATTTTAGATTTTTAAAATATTTTGAATGTTTTTTATTTATTTTTAATTTAGAAACTAAAATAAATGAAATTAGTGATAAGCCATGGGTTAAAAAGTAGAATAAAAAGTGGATATGAATAATCCGCAACATGAGTCAGAGTAAAGTATACACAAAATGTTGGTGTATCCATGTATGATCAATACCCCCATTATATTTGTGAACTTAATTAAAAACCATGTGGGAGATATAATAGATATCTAGAGGAGTTATTCATCCTCATCTTATCAAATTTACACTTTTTAAAGTATGCAACATGCATGCAAGAGAAACATGGTAAAAATTCATGAATAAGTATTATTTTGTATACTAAAATGAAGTGAAACATAAAAATTATATTTATTAAGTCTATGTTTTGAAAAAAATTCATGAATAAGTATTGTTTGTATATTGAAATTGAGTGAAATATAAAAATTATATTTATAAAGGATATGTTTTCTCAATTTCTAATTTGGCTATGGAAAATGCTATATGATATAATTGACTAGTTTATGATAGTAAAGGAAATTAGTTATGATTGTTATTAGCTGATACATTTTTTGATTTAATCTATTATTAATTGAATGAATCAAATTAATAGATATAACTATTGAAATTGATATATAAGAAATATAAATATCTATAAGTGAAATACAAATGTTTAAAAATTAGAAATTAGCTAAAAATAGTAAATAAGACTATAGAAATTCAAACTTCCCTAGAATATATATTGTTTTGAATGTGAAGGTAGACTATGATAGGAAATTGGATGAAAAGTAATGCAAATTATGTCACACCCAAAAATAGGGATTCAAACTATACTTGGAACAATCTGTAGAAGGAGGATAGAAAAACATTGTGGCTTTAAGTATTGACTATGGCCATGTCCTAGTTAACTCTATGCCTAATTTTTAAATCTAGTTATATGAGACTACATATGAGGATTTACTAATTAATCATGCATCTTTATTTAACATGTGGAGTACCTGTAAAATATAAACCCCAGATCTTACACAATAAACAAAATTGAGATCAAATGATAAAATGAGAGAATATGGCTAGGGGAATCTATGAGATATCTTCATAAAATCTTATGTAATATGAATACTACCTACAAAACCCAAATGGGAATTAGGTTGGTGTTCTATCTCTTGGATGAGTATGTGATCCATGATTTTGAAAATTTATGAATGTAACTAGAAGATTGATTTAAATTATTAATAATATATTCCATTGACATAAAATTAATGATATTTAAACTTGTCCTATTATTTTTGGAATGTAGTAAAATTAAAATAGGAATAAATAGTAATCTTTTATTCATTATACAATAGATTCCCCAAGTTATTTTTAGATATGCTTAGAGAAGCTTTGATGTGCTTATATATAGGAATGTTTCAAATATTTATAATAGCATACCTTGATAAATGTGTGATAGGGGTTATGTGTAATGTCTCAAATTTAAAAATTACTATTGGAGCATGGGGACAAGGTCATGTTAGTGGACAAGATCATAGTGAGGCCCTATCTAGCCTAGTGCAGTCCTATCCCAAAATAATAGAGACATCTTAAATTTAAAATATTATATGTTTCAGCTCTTATTTGATTATGTAAAGTACTATGTAACATTATTAAAGGTGTGGAACCTTAAATTATGGCTTATGATATATAAAAAGTGGAACCATAGACATTTAGTATCACTAGACTCTAACATGGCCCACTTACAACATAAAGACACATCACACTGATGAAGATAAATCTAGTAACTATTTTAAAGCTTAAACATTTTAGACTTTGAGACTATGCAACTTTTAAACTTAATAAATTTGAAGTTTCCATGTAGTAACTTGAACATGAATGAATATTATGTCCCTTGTGGTATACTTGTATTGATATTGAATGCCATTGTAAATTGTATTTTTTCTAAATGTGTAACTTGTAATTTCCATTTCATTTCACATGACCATGCATACTCGTCAACTGAATATGAATATTAATTAAAGTGAATGTAGGAATGAGTGCACATGCATGATATATGGCCACATATTATGATAATTTTTAATCATGCTATAACCTGAAAATTATATAATGTCACAAATTTGAAATTTGAGTATGAGGACTTGAGATGAGGGATGTATCTTGAATGTCGCTTATCTCAAAATAATAATTTTGTAATATGTTAAATATGTAATCATGTAGTATAACTTTAAATTTTAAATATATTTCATCTTAGTATTTGGATATAACATTGAATTTACATGTCTTAGAAAGATATACAATTAAATATGATAAGCATCATGTGCATTATATGTATCATGGAACCAAAGTAATAGTATGATATATAAGTAATACATGATATGAATCATGGAACCATAGTAAAATGTAATGGAAAAGTAAGAAATGTCACATAATTTTTATAATATATCACACATAAATCCTAAAGGACTCAAATAAAGGACATGTGAATGTTGCATAAGCACACAAGGTTGAGGGCCACATAGAATACTCAATCAAAGCCTATATTATCATGTAGTAAATTAAGAGTGAAGCATAAATCAAATGAGGGACTAATTTACATCACCATATGTATTAATGTCAAAATTAACAAGTAGGATATTCATGTAACATATGTAAATTATGAATGATTAACAAAACATTTCATATGATATATAGCTCAACATGGTATAAAGGTTGTGAATATATACATGTTTAAGTTCTCACAAAGAATAGAGAGATTCCCCCAACTTTGAAAGGTTGATGGGTAATAATGGAAGTCTAACATTAAAACCATATAACATTATGTTATGTATCACACTCAAATACCTTGAGAAAATAAATGTGTATTCAAAAACTAACATATGCTATCTATCTAACATAGAATAAATAAGATATGTAAATAAGTATTCCATCAACCTTTGAAAATGTTTGTTAGGTCTTGATTTTGAAAATTTTGAGAATTTTGTTTTTTGGAATTTTTAAAACATTTGCATGTTTTTCTTTAATTTTTTGAAAATATTTGAAAATGAGACAAGAAGAAAATCTTTAAAAATAGAGGAATGAGTAGGGGTTTAAACAATTATCAATAAGGTATTAAAGCATAGCTTGTCAATAAGGAAGGCAAGTAATGTGTCTCCAATTTATTAGTAAATAAGTCATAAAAATGTATCTCAAATTTTTGATAGATAAAAATGCTCACAATCCTCAATAAATAATAGACTGTCTTTGATCATGTCAGTACAAGGAAAGCTATAGCATGATAGTATGAAATATTAATCAAGAATTAGCATTGAATCATTTGAAAAATAATTCTTTTAGATTATTCCAAGTAGTTTGTAAATTAAGAGGGAAAGTACCCAAAGTGAAACTAAATCTAAGGGATAGAATAAAGTCTTAATAAAGGGTAAAATAATCAAAAAAATGAAGTAAACTAAAACACCTCTATAAAAAGAAAGTATTTAGGTAAATAATTAAGAAATGTATCCCTTTTTGGAAATTTGGAGGAAGTAGAGGGTTCTATCCAACCAATAATATCATCAAGAGGAAGCACATATCTATATTTAACTGTATGTTATGAAGGAATGACTTATTATGAAGAATAAGTGCCAACTATATATGACTATAAATATAAATAAGTATCATATGTTGTAACATAACCATCTAAATAAATATTAAAATTCCCATGTAAACCTATATCCACATGTTTATTAGGATAATATGTAACAACATGCACCTATGGTGAAGCTTTTTGAATAACCTGTGGTGCCTTAGGAGATGAAGACCTCTATTATTGTGACATTTATGCTTATGAAAGTGTACCATTCTCTTTTTAAATAAATTAATATTATCATGTATAACCATATCTTGTTCATATGTATATGGATAAACCTATTTTTTCATGTGCTTCTACTCACTAGAAGATTTATCTTTTATAATATGCTTTGTAATGTGCAAGTCATGGTCTTGAATAGCTCTGTAAACTATTTAATTACTATATTTATAAATGATTATTCCAACAAAATGTCTAATAGGAGAACTAAATGACATTAGTTTTAAATAATATTCATATTGAATTCATGTAATTTTTACCACCTGATTATCATGAATATATTTTAGACATTTATGCATTGTAGAAGGTACAGCTCTAATATTTTGTATCCAAGGGCATCTTAATAGCATATCAAATACACATGTGATTTTTATAGCTAAGAATGGAGTGGAAAATATGAGAGGGACCACTTGTAAATTTAGTAATATATGCCTAATAGTATCATGTGCATGGTCATTAAATGCTTTGATGACTCTATATGTATCCTATAAATATTGATTTGTATAACCAAGATAGTATAAGTGTGTTATGGTGCACACATTTTTTATTGGTCAATTTTATATCAAAAAAAATGTATGGATTATTTGTCAACATATTTTCAAATAAAGAGTGCATGTTTATCTAAACCATCATCAAAATTCTCACTACCGTCAAATGTAATCATAAGACTTGATTCTTATTTTCATATAACTATACAATCATGATATCAATTATATTCCCATATGTATAAGGATGAAGATTAGAATTATATTCATAATTTAATTATAATTATTCTTTTTATTTATTTCATAATTTAGAAATGATATTTATACATTATAATATTTGCATTGTAATTTACTTATGGCTTAACCTCTTCAGTATGTGTATCAATATTAATAAATTTCTCACCAATAAGATCTTGAATATTGTGCTTAAGATTAAAAAAAATGTTTTTATAATTTATAACATGTATATGGTAGTCACAATATCAATTTCCATAAAAAATTAGATTGTAGTCTAGACATGTACAATTTCATTAGTGTAAGATGAATGACGCAGTTGCATTGAAGTGGATTTTGTAAAAATACATGAAGAGGTGAGGGTAACCTAGATAATTTCCTCCTTAGTGTAGCTTGTAATTAAATATTTTATTTTGGTTGTGAGATAATATTATCTTCACTTTTAATTTCATTTAGGTTTCTCTTATAATTTGGCCTTCTTTAAATTTTGACATTTAAATTAGAGATGGAATATTTGAAGTATAATAAGGATTGTTAAAAGTAACGAACTTGACCTAACACTCTTTTAATGTATGGCATATATCATCAAAAGATTTAAATTTATCAAACATAATTAACTCTTGAAGTGGAGATATAAAACTTTGAGTGAATATATATTGGAACACAATATCAACCATTTGATTTGTCATTTTTTCTATGAAAGTCTTGTATATTAACACATATTCACTAATTTTTCCATTAATCCCTTGTTTGAGTTTTGAATTTTGAGCATATGATATCTTTTCACCAATGTTGATAGAAAAGTGTGTGGAAAGGTGATTTTCCTAAGATTTAAAATCCTTTATTATTTAAAGAGGAATATCATAGAACCATCTAAAATAATATTCTTTAACACTTATTTTAAATATATTTTTCATTATTTTCATGGTCTAAATAAGTTACATGGAATGCATGTAAATGATACTCAAGTTCACCTTTGCCTTCATATAAAAAAAGATTAGGAGTCACAAATCCAATTGGTAATGGATAAGATAAAATTTAGGGTTCCAAAAGGTTATGTAAAAATACATGAATCCATAGAGGGGCTAGTATGAGAAATAGTTTGGTCAATGTTAGATATCCTACATTATAATTCAAGAAGTGCATGATCAATATTAGCACTTGTATAGGTAATATGAGGAGTGTAAGTAGCATGAGTAGTAATAGGCATAGATAGATTTAAAAAATCAAATGATGTTATCAAAATACGTGACGATGTTATAAGAGTAGCTAAATGTGTATAAATAGGAATGGATGCAATCGTAGAAGTGAAAACATTGGAAGAGCTACCTTGGGTACCTTTACTTTATTCATCTCCAAGAACAAATAAGAGTGAGTCAATATTTTTTGGATGTTCATGAAGAAATTACATGAATTTGGATTCATCTTTTGGTCTAGATTGTTCCTAAGTATTGGGTTTTGAGATAACATCCAGAATGCACCCTTCAAAAGTATAAAGCATAATCATGGGAATATCCTTGGATGTTTCATATTTTAGACAATGTATAACATATGCTTGTCCTTGTTCCCAAGTTATTTTAGATTTAAAAAAATATTTTGGAGTATAATAATGACATGATATATTAATGAAATCATTTTTAATAGGAAGATCATGAGTTTTAACATTGTTTATTATAGCTTATATACTAATTTTACCTTGAATCTATATGTACACAGTATTTTAAAACTTTATAATTTACTAACATTTTCTCTCTTGAAGGAACCTATCAAGTTTCAATCTTTCTAATTTCACACCTTAAAGGGTAAACCAAGAAAGGGTTGGGTATACCTTTGGTGATTTGTAATATTGTTGGTCCCTATACCATTACCTAAAATCACTACAAGTTATTTTTATCCAACTCACCAAGTAATTAAAACTCATTTATTCACTCATTTAATCAATTAACATTCCAAAGTAACCCCTAAATAAGAAAAAAACTATTCTTATCCATTTTCTTACCATGTCAACCAGGTCAATCTCTCATTATGTACTAATTGCATGTTATAGAACGATGGCATCATGATCGACCTATCTCAAGACTTAATTGATATCTTTTCTACCTAACAAAATCAATCCAATCAATCTTGTCAGTCAAATTAATGGGAGGTTTTATAGTCAAGATTTAGATATCAATAACCCCTTCACTTCAAACCAATAGAGTGGAACATTCATTTTTACATTATTATAGCTCACACTTATGTTATTTCTATACTTAAGTAGTCATTGCTTAGGTTTTTTCCTTAAAAGTAAATAAAGTTATCCTATGAGAAATTCTTGGATATAAATAGTATAATTTTAACCTAGATGTGATTTCTATAGTGTGATCCTTACAAAGCTAAGACAACCTCTTTCAAAGTGCCATTGGCCAAGGGAGATATTGAGGCAAGATGAGTTCATCCAAGTTAAGTATTCATAACTTTTAATCTTTCAATTAGTAGATAGATATTGCATAAAGTAATAGGATGAACATTTTACTCGTTGATTAGATTATATATATATTGACTTGAGTAGAGTTCTCTTTTCACGTTTTTGGTTTTTTGTTTAACTATCCCCTTTGTGCCACAAGATTTAGTGAGCACTAGATTAGATTTATTTTATGTATTATAGGCCTAGCTATGGTTATTTCATAGTATAATTTTCCTAGATTCTTTGAAACCCTCTCCCTTTATATTATATAGTAATATATCCCTTGGTTAAGTTTAACACATTTGAATTGGTCATGTCCTAATATAATTAACTATGTAATGATTTGTTTTTGTAAGATTGCCTTTTCTAAGCTTAAAATTCACTAAGTAGGATAAGTAGTAGATCCATCCTAATTTGTTTCAAATATTTAGGTGAACTTGATGCAAATATAACCCTTACAAATTTTAATTTTTTTATTTCAGTTGACTACATCAAGCCTATCAACCTAGTTTTCTATTATGTGTGTAGGTTTTCAATATTTGGTCATATGTGATCTAAAATATTAGTTAGGTTATTTATTTAATTATTTGTTTTTATAATTTGCTTACACATATCATTTGGTATTTTATAACCAAATCTGTAAGATTTTAACAGTTGACCTATGTAAAAAAATAACTGATTGAACTACATTGAATATAGGTTTTTTATTATTCCTCCATTATTTTTGCTCCTTTAGTGGTTTCAGAGGGAGGCAATTTCAGGAAGAAGAATGCATGAGAAATATGTAAAGCTATTTTGAAGAGAAGATTAAGAAAATGTAACATTTTTGAGAGGAAACTAATATAAATATTATGGTATGGCACTTTAAATTGAATATCAATAGAAATCAAAATCCAGATGCATAAAGAAGCACTTCACTATAAATTCACTAGATAGAGGTTGTATGGATGCTCTAGGGGCTGCAAGTGAAACACGTTCCAAAAAATAGTGGTTATTAATAATTTTGTTTTCATGTAGGATAAGATATAATTTATTTGGTTGAATTTTAAACTCATTTATTGTGTATGGCCCTAACCAAGCATAAATTCCTTGAGAAAATTCTTTTATTTTGTATACATATTTTTTTATGGCAGTTGTTGAAAATTTGATCCCTACACTTTATATGGTGATTTCATAAATTTTCATAGTAATTGAAGTTGATATGATGCAGATATACAATGGTGAAATAATATTAAAATATATAAAGTTCATGTTATATCATTTACCTATGTAGAGAAACATGGTTAGAGTTATAAGGCCTAATAAGATTATAAATATTTGTGTTTTGATTTACATGTGGGATTCACTAGGTTAACATAATTTATTCCTCTTATATGCAAGGAGAAATTCTTTTTTTACCTTAAATCTGCTAAGTCAAACATATATTAAATATCTTGCCTCTATATATTCAATTTCACTAAGGGTAATTTTGCTAGTGATGTTTTTTGTTAGTTACCTATGAAGGAGATGTCTAGGGTTCCAAACCCTTTCAAGTCAAATTTACTTTTTAACATATTTCAAAATTATTGAAAAAAAGGAAATATAAGGGTGCAATAAGAGATATAAGTTGTGATTGAATTTTAAACAAAATTTTGAATCTTTTATATGGATTATACTTATGAGGGTTAAGGAAAAACCTTGAGTAACATTCATTTCATTTTACTTTTTTGTATGTCATGGAAAAAATTGTAAGCTTGATCTCTAAAAATGGTTGATTTTCCCCTAAAAACTACAAGGAATGGAGTAGGAACATAGATAACACCTTAATTTATAATTACTTATCATAAATCATAGATAAATATACCACACCACCAGCTAAAGGAAAAAAATTGATTGAGTACCATAAATGAGATAAGCATGTACTTTATTTTTTTAAAAATCATCCTATAATGAATAGGTTATCATTCATATAGAGGAGGTTAAAATTGGTGCATGGAAATCATTAATGAATTTGCATGAAAAATAACATGCCTATAAAAAGATTACTCTCTTAATGTAGTTATTTAATAACAAGCTTAACATGGATGATGATGTATTTGAATATCTCTCTTGCATGAAAACATTAAAATAGGAATAATACATAACTTGTAGGAAAATAAATGATGACATGTTGATTTATATCACCCTTTGAATGGTGTTAGTTCTACATATAACAATTTTGTTTAAATTATATAGATGATCTCCACATCATTCTCATCAACACTCTTTAGGATATTCAAAATACAAACATCACCATAGGCATTCTTATCACTCTTATGGTTACTCCAGTGATTTATTTTCTTATAAATCTCATTGACATAATGAAGAGACCAAATGTTGGAAATGTGCTAGTATTAGACATCTTTTAGATGTATGTCTATCTTGATGATCCCACTATACACATAAGAAAAATTATGTAGATCATTCTAGTGGTATATCTTCTATTTACTCCAATTATTTTGGTTATTATGACACTTCTTATGATTAGGAGGCATCCTATATGGATGATGTATATCGTCCCAATGCACTTGATGTATTATTCTAAGAGATATGTGATTTAATTATCTTATTTAAGGTACTCAGATCTAGACTAGGATCTATTATAGTAGCATTTTTTGGCTTCTATTTTTTTATTTCTTCTAGTTTTAGATTTCTATATATGATATTCATGACATGGATCAAACAAGATTGTATGATTTTGTTCCTCTTTTAACATAACTTCTAAGCTCTTTCTTGATAGGGGAGAATATATAGTATTAGTTGGTCTTCTATCAATCATTGGTGATAGTATGAGTTGATAGGGGTCTTTAGCACTAGCATTGTTGATTAAAAGTTATCAATGTTTATTGGACATTAGGGAGATGTGCCATACATAATATAGCTTGGTCACCTTGATAAGATTTTGGGTTGATCCTTATGAGGATTGATATAATTGGATAGGCATTTATAATGTTCTAATATAATATAGTAAGATGATAATATGGGATGAGCATGATTTGATTATGTTCATAATCATTTTATGCCATAACTTGCAAGATGGGCTCCTGTATGGAGCGGGATTAGTTTTGGTCAATACCAAGATGTGTAGTGTCTTAGTTTTAGTTACTTCAAAGTTTATTTGATGACTTTAGTCATTTATATAGTGTTTTTATTATATAATCCTTTAGATCAAGGGGGATTTTTTTGGGTCATCTATGATCCAAAATATTAATTAGGTTGTCTATTTAATTATTTTATTTGTATGGTTTGGTTGCACCTGCTGGTTAGTTTTTTTATAACCAATATCGTAAGATTTTAAAAGCTTACCTATGTACAAAAATAATTGATTTATTTACATTAAATATAATTTTTTATTATTCCTCCATTATTCTCAATCCTTAACTAGATCAAGCCTATCAATCACATGTATCTTTTATGCATTTTCAACTAAATCGAGCATGTCAATCATGTTTTATCTAATCTTAAAATGTTTATAACTAGATCAAACCTATCGATCACATTTTTTTCTATGTGCATGGTTTTTAGTTTCATCTAACTAGATCAAATTGATCATTCTAGTCATTCTATTCATTTTTTTATGCCTAGCTAAACTGACATCCTTGACATTTTTCATATTTATGTTTCAGTTTTAGCTAATGAAATCAATCTTATTGATATATTTTCCTTTTATTTTTTATTATCTTAGCCTTAATCAGACTAGATCAATCCACTCAATTTTATCTAATACCACTATTTTATACCTTTACATTATCAAAAATTAGCTTGGATGACCTAATCAAACAACTTATAACTCTCAAAAAATGACTAAATTGACCTAATCAATATTTTTCTATATTTCAAGTTAATTCTTAACAACTTAGTATTTCTATTTTGTAAACTTTAAGATAATTTAATTTATTGATTTTTAGTTAAAATTCAAGTTATGTATTATTTTCCTTATTTTTTAGGTTCTATAAAACTATACACACATAGGCAATTATATCGACCTACTTGATCTATTTTTTTTTATGTATTCTACCATAAAACTAAATTGACCTAGTTAATTTTGTTTACTTGGGTCTGTTCTGCACATGATTGAGTCAACTAACATAAATTTTTCTATATTATTTTCCTAACTAGATTGATCTACTTGATCTTGTTTAATATGTATCATTTTATAGCTTAAAAAAGTAAATTAATCACTTTTACTTTCTAAATATTTGTTTCTTGTTAATTTATTTTTTTTAAATTATAACTTACCTTAGAAATCCATACATCCATTTAATTGTGTGGTGCATCAATTATATTTTAATGCCTTTAAATTACTTACAACTTAACCCTCAAATTGGGTTTAGTGGGATATGGAAATGGAACATCATCCATAGTTAATGTGTCATAGCATTATCTAGGATCTTCTAATTTCATCAAACACACATATTCTATAAGCAATAACAAGCTACTAAATAGAAAAATGTTGTAAGAAAAAATAAGCAAGAATATTGTAAAATACTACAAGAAGCATTCAACAAACTCATATGATATAATAGATCATAAAGAGGTGTACAAATAAGAGATAAAATGTAACTCTTCCATGAATGATCACAAAGGTCTAGAATAGGCATGTAATTCCCAATTCAACAATGACCAATCAATGAGTAACATCCACTAGCCAGTGATAAAAATAAGAGTAAATCTATAAATCTAAGAACATATAAGCAAGCTAACTCATGTCGAATAATAATCCATGTGTGTAGGAATAATTGTAATAAAAAATATGAGGAAAATAAATACCTACAATAACACACACACCCCTCCCCTATAAGCATAACATAGGTGATTATAGGAAATGGGTCTCAATAACAAGCCCTAATGAGGTACCCATGTAAAAAATAGCTATCATAAAGTGGAGAAAAGGAGAAAATGTGTAGAAAAAACTTGTAGCCACCATGTATCTTGTAAAGGATCTCTTTGGAGTGATTATGCATCGGTAGTATATGTAGTGAATATTAAATCACCCTACAATAGTGAATGTGTCCACTAAGTCCCTAATGGATCTCAAACCAATGTGTGGTCCCTATAAAAGGAACTATGTTATGTATTGATAGTATATGGACCAACTAATCCATGAAATTATGCAGTATCTAAAGTAAAGGCAAATAAATAATTTGGAATGTCCTATAATTGAGAAGAAGATTTTTGAATTTTTGATGAGTCTTGAATCAAAGTATTTATTCCCTATAATGTTTGAACTAGATGATAAGTGGGTGACTTAAGAAATAATGCCTTAATATATTTAAGGTGAGAGGAATATGGTGTATGTGTGTCCCCATCACTTCCATACTCATCAGTGATTGATGAAGAGTCCTCAATATCATATATAGGGCTAGGCTCAAAAAATCATCAAGTCTAAGTGACTCTAAAGAATAAGAATATGAAAGAGGGTCAATGACAAAGTGTGATAAGGTATATAGTCAAGTTTCATGATCAACCAATCCCACTACCAATATAGTATCACTATATAACTCTCTAACATACACTAAATCTGGAGTGAACTCAACTCACATGCCTAGACCAAGGTAAATAATTTGTTAAACTGATATGATATTAGTTGAAAGTGATGGAATACTTAGAATATTATTGTATTTTCTTCCACTTACTTCAATATACCATCTCCTAAAAACTTGTGTGTAATTCAATGATTTAAACTTGGTGAAATAGTCCACTTACAAAAAGAATGAGCTATGAATCCTTTTTATCAATTACATATTCTTTTAGTTGTAATTCAATGATTTGAACTTGGTGAAATAGTCCTAAAATGTGTCAAAACTGCTAGGGCTAAAACTAATAATCTCATTTTCTATTTCATGCCCTCTCATTTCATTCAATTTACCAAAAAGTTTTCCTGGGGTATCCCATACATATTTGGGTGTTTTGGCTAATTCAATGTAAAAGTTTGGATTTGGTGTCATAGAAAGACATAGAAAACCAAAAGCTTCATGACACTTGTCAAATCATTTTACCTTCTCTATATCTGGTTCAGTTTACATACCCATATTTATCCTATAAAGTTTCTTGTTCAGAAAATCAAGTGACATGGAAGCCTTCCATTCATCATAGTTTAAGGGTGTGAATAAGACAACTGAAGTAGAATCCAATGCAGATAATGTGGGTTTTTTTTTAAAAATTGAATAAATTTAGATAGAAGGAATCAACAAGATAAAACCCCCTTGAAATTATGCTTGAACCTCCCAAAATATACACTTTACATTTTAGTGAATTTTACAAAATAGATTGTTTTAATAGAATAAACATGAAAAAATAAACATATTTGAAAAAAATGGCAATCAATTTTGAGTTACCTATCAAAATTTACAATGTTTTTAAATCTTTTGCTATTAATGGTCTATTTTATCTAAAATTGCACAAAAAATTTAAATGCATTTGACTAAAAATGAGTATATATATCCTTGTATCTAGTCATTAGAACCAAAATTGAAACCTTGACCTCTTCAATCAATCTAGATCATGAACCAATCCTCTTATGCACCCATATGTGCTTCCTAATGAAAAGCTTTATTCTAAAGGGAAAAATAAATGGATACTATTTAAAAATAATAATTTCAAAAACAAGTATCAAAAGGATTTTAGGGCATGAATTAGATTTTAGACTTAACTTTTGAAAATAAAATTTAGGTACCACCATGAGTGAGGAATATAGGGCAAACCAATTCCATTGGATGTTAGAGAGGCTTAGACATGCATCGAATAGGAGTCTTAGGCCTATTGATTCAACTTCAATTAATGACCTTCCTTATAATGAACCAAATAAGGTATGTAAACCCTGGAAAGGTTGTGCAAGTCTTGTGAGAAGATGTATACTTAGATAATGCCATTAAATGACTCACAAACCTCTAATAGGTCACATAAATCTAAAAATAGTGACATATGTAGGTCATGATAATTTTGGATAGGCTTTTGAGGTTTGGAAATAGCCAAGAAATTTTTTAAGGTCAGTGTGACCAAGATCAGGACAAAAAAACTCTGATGAAACTAGCTTCCCCATGCCTCTTATCAAAAAATTGATGGAGTATTATAAGCATGAAAGCTCAAAAGGAAATAGGCTTAGATTTAAACATTAAATGACTTAAAAGAGGTGACCAATTAAGTGGGTTATCATGACCATCTAAATGACTAGTTTAGTGACCAACTAAGTGGGTTATCATTACCATCTAAATGACTAGTTTAGTGACTAGTTGAGTGAATATAATTTAATAATGTAATAGGGGTGACTAGTTGAGTGATCAACTCAAGATTGGACAAGATAGAATGGTGTTCAAATAATAGATAAAATTTGAGCATAAGCTTAGTAGAAAATACCTTTGTTGATGCAGTCAAGATAAGTTCCACAGGATATGCCAGGAAATGATGCAAGTTTTATGGGGGCTCAAATGGTGTTTAAGGGAAACATTTCATAGTTTCCAAATTCAAACAAAATATTCCAAGATTAGTTAGTCATGTAATCTCTAACAAAAAAAAATTCACACAAATGGATAAGTTTTTTTATAAACAAATTCTTACAATTTAAAAAACTAACATCAAATAGAAAATCAAACAATTATGAAACATATATTGGTTATCTAATACCATGTTGAAGCTTTGGTTAGGATCTTCTAGTTTCACCAAATGCATAGATTCTATAAGAAATAGCAAACTATTACATAGAAAACTATTGTAAGTAAAAATAAGAGAGAATATTACAAAAAAATAGAGGAAACATTTAAACATTCAAATGATATAATATCTCACAAAAAAGTGTATAAAGAAGAGATCAAAATGTAACTCTGTCATGAATGATCATAAAGACCTAGTATAGGCATGTAGCTCCCAAGTCAATGGTGACCAATCAAGGAGTGGTATCCACTATCCAATGATAAAAACAAGAGTAATTCCCTAAATCTATGAACACCTAAGCAAGCTCACTCAAGTGGAAGAATAATCCATGTGTGTAAGAATAATACAAATAACAAAATATAAGTAAAATAAATACCTACACTAATACAACACTCAAAAACATTATGCCACCATTATCTAATGGACAAACTAGTATATTTTGAATCTTTCATTATCAATCACAACCTTTAATGTATTTTATTTATCTTATTCTTGGATAATTAGTTAGTGTCATTAGTTACAAAAGTTATATTTATTACTTTTTGTTTCTTATTTTATGTTGTATTATAGACTATATCGGCCATCATTGATACAAGTTATGTGTTATGTGTTTCAACTAGATTAATTAGCTTGATCCAATTGCTTCTATACTTATATTTCATTTATGTTTTTTAAAATTAAATAATTTAGATTTAGATGATTCAAAAAATTTACCAAACTATATAAATAGATTGACCAACTCAATCTAGTACACTATTATATTTTCCTATCTTTTCAAATATATTGGTTAACTCAATCTAGTTAGTTTATAGTTTTCTATTTTCATGCTTTTCTAACTAGAATGACCAGCTCAATCTACTCACTTGATAGGCTATTCTATTATCCTTTATTTTAAACTAGATAGACAACTTGATCTAGTTAGTTTACAAACTATTCTATTTTCTTAGCTTTCCAACTAGATCAACCATCTCAATCTAGTCCATTTACATATTGTTCTAATATTATATATTTTTTACTAGATCAACCATCTTGATCTACTTGGTTTACAGACTATTGTTTGTCATGTATTTTAAAATAGATCAGCCAACTCAATCTAATCATTTTAAAGACTATTATGTTTTCTTATCTTTTGAACGATATCAACTATCTCAATCTAGTTAGTTTATATATTTTTATATTTTCCTCTCTTTTTAACTAGATTAACGAGTTTGATCTAGTCTATTTCTAGACTCTACTATTATCTTGTATTTCCAATTAGGTTGACCAGATGGATCTATAGACTATTCTTTTATCCTATCTCTGCAACTATATTGACCAAGCCAATCTAGTCAAACTCTAGATTAGTCTATTATGTCATCAGTCTAACTAGATCAACCAACTCGATCTAGCTAATTTTTAACTTTTAAAACTTTTACTTCTCTAATTAGTGTCTAAATAAGTTTTTTTCCATCAAACAACATTTGTTTGATGAACATGCAAAGTAAATCCAAACTAACATGACAAGTATTACTAATCATCATAAAGACTTTAAGATGCATCTACCATATCATATGGTAGATAATCCTAATCTTAGCAACATCCATGTTACTACTATAATCACTAATTATGAAACTCCTCCCCATTATACTACTCTTAATACGCTATTCATACCTATGGTAGAGGATGAAATTTGTCTTTAATATATGGTTGAAATGATCCTTTTCTTAAATTAAAACCATCAACATCAAGGTAAGGATCACATAGCTATCTATAACTTGATGATAGGATCTCACATCTGAGAACCCCATTCACATTCACTTAGTTTTATAATAGGATTTACGTCAAGTCATTCTACTACTTATGTCATAGCTTTCTCCTCTCTAATGACTTCATATATTAGAATGACATCATATTCCATGCCTTCTTCATCCTTCATGCCAACCACTGACACAAACATGGTAGGCATGACACTCATAATAATACACCAATTAATAAAACTAATAATGCATTTCAATCTACTATTGCATCTCAAACTATCAATGCCTCTCATACCACTAATTCATCCCATGTTGTTTCCACTAATTCAATACCATCAATACTAATCAACTATTATTGCAAACTTTAAATCAAATGGATAATTTTAAACTAATAGTTCTAGTTAAATGATGCAAATTTAAAATCATAAATGCATTTCCAAAATCGTCTTTGACATGATTAATGTGGAGGTGCAAAGTCCTACTACTCCCCACCTCCCCTTAGAAATGCACATGGTAATATTATAACATAATGTTTACTTATTAATAATGTTATTAGACACTTAAAAAATGAACCTCTAATTCCTCAAATTAAAAACGTTGACATAGGTGGCATATTTCCTACTATCACCTATAACAGATCTATTGATCTAGCCTTGCATTTGAAAACTTTTGGAAACATATACAAAGATTAGGTTAAACTCAATACTTTTACTGCCAGCAAGATATTAACAAAACCCTTTTCAGGTGATGATTTATATTTTTATAATCAACTCAAATATCAATTTATCTATATATTTGAAGAATTATCCAATGAATTTGTTTAATAATTCCAAACTAATGATTTTCTTGACAATAGCCTAGCTCACTTTATCAATTACAAATGACTAAAATATGAAACAATCCAAGAATTCATCAAACTATGGAAGGTTTTGTCTAAAAATTTTGAATATAACATGTTAGATGACAATATCTTTCATTTATTCACTAATTATTTTCAATCTAAATTACAATATCATGTGATTACTCTTTCACCAAAATATTTAGAAGAATCCCTTGATCAAGCCAAATGTCAATATTTTCTTATATGACAATTTAAACCTTCATACCCTCCCACAAGAATGTGAATGCTAATGAGAGTTTAAAATAGACATCTAACCAATGATGGTATTATATATACCATGAATCCATACATGACATTAAATACATTACTCTAAGTAATCCAACATAGCATGTTCTTTCATCACCAAAATTTCCCAACACTTCTCATCCTAGTTCTCTATTTTCTCAAGTAAATAATGTAGATATCCATAAACCAATTTCGTTATCAGAGATTCCAAATCATCACCCTCAACCTTTACCATGTGATATTTATCCTACTCACCCTGTCAAATAATGATATGATATAGATAAATTCAATTAGTATAATGAAATTTGGGGCCATTCTCATGAAACTTGTCACTAATAAAGAAACTTTACTATGGAATATCTTCTTGGACATAACTTTAATCATAAATCACTCATAGGTACACATCAACAAGATTATGAAGTAGATTCTAAGTCTCATGAAACCAAAACCAAACATGAATCCCTTAATCAATAAAATTCTCATTTAGCTATTTACAAGAATCACCTTCCTAATCATCAAGCTAGTACTCCCCAACCTCCCACTACCAATAATGTCAAAACTATATGGATCCTAACATTAACATGCATGATGAGAATTTTTTTAATATTAATAATATGAGGAGATTAGTTTCTTATATTGATCCTTATCCTACTTATAATTTTTTTAAAAAAAATCCCAACATTCTACTTTAATATTCTTACCCATATCGTCTTATTAAATTTAAGCACATGGAACCAATTATAATAAAATTAACAAATTCACAAGTGTCAAATATAATAATACAATTATACAATAACTCACATACTATCTATATAAATTATACTCCTCCTTTAATAAGATACCTCATTCACAAAATCTTAAAATATTATGTGGCTGGTACTTTTTCTTCTCATTTGCAAGACATAAATAATGATTCAACCATGTCATGTAAGTCAACATAATTAGATAAAATCATTCAACCCACATTAACTAAATCTAATAAAATACAACTTACCCACATCACCTTAATTTCACTTATGCTACGACCTTAAAGGATTTACTTCAACACTATGCACATTTATTTGATAAAGCTCTAATGGGATATGATTAATGGGATCTTATAACTAAACTTTCACATCTCCAATCTCAAATCCTTTTTCTATAAATTATTGAAAAATGTCCTCACTATTATAAGCATATAATATAACATTTATTTGAAATGAACATCCCTCATCCCCCACCTATGGGGCAAGAATCTACCTTTTTTGGTTCTATAGATGGCATTCTTTAATAGTGGTAAGAAATGTCTATCCACATTGATGAAATGGTATAAATTATCTCTCTCTCAAATATATTATCACTTAAATGATTCCTAATTAGATATTAGTTTGTGAATATGATCCTCTATTGTCCATTATCATTCAATAAGGATATATCCAAGTGTGCTTTGATTGATGCAAGTTTAGGAACTTGTGTGGCTTCCCTCAATTTTATTAAAACACTTGAATATTCTAAATGTAACCTAAAACTACTTATATTACATGTCAAGGATATGATAGAATAAAAAATCCTCCTTTAGGGTGTGTTTGACTTCTTATCACATTTCCCCTATTACTATTCATATCAAAGTCACTATTTTTCACTTCCTACTATCATATGCCATATTACTCAGTTAACCTTAAACACATATAATGATATTGATAGACTCATAAACATGACAATGTGTTAAATTTAGCTATAATGGTGTTATATGAAATGTTTAAGGAGATACCAATCCTTGTAATTATGAATAATTCTAAGAAAGAGGTGTTTTTAAAATACCTACTCTCAAACCTTTACCTAACATTTTATTTCATGAGTAATAATGCTTTAATTACCTTGTCAATTATAATATAGGTTATAATGCTCACCCTAAATTGGTAGGTAACATACCACCTAATATTTTAGATACATATGGTGATTAACTTGATGAGATCAGTTTAAAAATCAAAACTTTTGATCTATCTCCTTGTGTAATTTCTCAATTACCTCCTTTGTCATAACCTCAATATTGTTAAACACCATTAGATAAAATTATTGTCACTCTGACAAAAACTATACACTCCATCCATCAAGTATCTTTGATCGATAAAATCATTAATGTATTTACTATTTATCTTCATACTCTTGATTATGATGATGAATATTATTTAGATGATCCCTTTTCAGCTAACTTTGCCCATGATAAAAATGTGGAGATAATTAAATATAATTTTTCTTTACAACATGCTTTTAATATATTCATGTAGTTCCTTCTCAGTATATAATACCTAATATTAGTTATTATTCACTTAATGTTCATAGCTTTGAGATGGTTCTCAGAGACACACTAATTCTCCTCTAGTCATTATTGAGCCCCTTCAAAATATGCTTCATGACCATGCTATGATAAGAACTTACTAGTTTAGTAGATTATCAAATCCTTCTAGATTAGCTCCTCCAAAGATGTTAGCTACACTATGTTGACCTTATTTTATCTCATCTCTTGAAGTGGCCCAGCCTAGTTCTAATCCTATGTTGAGTTCTCCTCTTATTGGTGATGGCATACTACCCTTGTATAAACTTGATCCTTTATCAACATGATGGGAAGAAATATTTTCTTGTGAGTTTTATATATTTGTCAGTCATTGGTCCAAGGATTGTCATTCACATCAGAAATAAAAAGATTTAGGATTTAGTTCTACTACAGATAACTTACCTTCACAATTTACTCTTAGACATACTTTTTATTTTCATGGTAAATACACACATTCTTCAACTCATTTATGATAAATTTGGTAATACATTGATACACTTTTTCTAGAGAAGGCATAGTCTATAGACAAAATCCTACCTCCTCTTAAGATACTTATAAAATACATACCTAGATAAGGGAAAGTTTATTATTTTTTGAATCAATGTACCACACATCATATCGATATATATCAAGTTATAAAACATCACTTTCATGATTTTCCATAGACTGCACCTTCACTGGCTCAGTCACATACTCTAGGATGTTCATAGACAAAGGCTCAACCTCATTTGTAGCCCACATTTCCTTAAAGATCTAAGGATATTCATCATAGTTTGACATTAGTTCCTTGTATTGAGTATCCCTTATCAAATCTACCCTATGGAAATCATTCTTCTTATAACATACCCACTTTCTCAGTATAGATAGTGCATCAGGGAGTCTTTTCACATCTGTCTGCCAAGTTTGATGAGACTTTGATTTAAGTTAGATTATAGTTACACAAGGATGTAAAAAAATGTTATGGATTTTTTTCACAATGAAATTTATTATTACTTGTTAGCACATCATGGTGGTTCATCACATTATTTACTATATTTTCATGTGATTTGGATTTGATTTATGAGCATATATTGATCTTATGTTTCACTTATCACTTGAAAATGTTTCATGGATCAATCTCATTTTCATTTTTTTTTTCCCATATTTATCTTTAGGATGGTTTATTTTTATATTTGTTACATCATTTATTAAAATTAGATAGTTATTATTATGATATGGTTTCCATCCTACACCCTCTACTATAATATATTTACCTTATGATCAGCTGATAACCATATTTCTCAATGTATCATTACATGTACAGATTTATATGATCTTCACTTTCCCCTACTTTCCCTTCATATTAAGTATGCATATGTTTAGTATTAATATTTCATATATGTTTATTATCATGCCTAAATATCTAGCATGATGATAAAAAGTATAGGTATTTTATATGCTATAACCAAAGCCTAAATCTTATATTTGTTTATCAATTTTATCACTCATGTTTAGTTATTCTAAATATGTATGGAGGAGGAATATAAAAATCCATAAAAAAAGTTAAAATAAAAATCATCTAAATAAAATTAAATAACAAAAATCCAAAAATAAATACTCAAAAGTCAAAATAACACCAAAAGACATTATTCATATTTAGAACATCTCCTATTTTTAGTCAGAGCTTACACTCCATATCTAGCTTCGTGATAGATCTAAGGTCCATTCGGTGAGGTATGCTAGTAGACCGGGATAGGTGGTCACAAAATTCTCTATAGTTCTACCTAATTCCTCATGTAATTACGTAATCT
>JARHVA010003005.1:1147500-1277500 GCA_037957365.1 Torreya grandis
TAAATATAATTATTCCTAACTTTTCTCTTTCTTTTAGTAGAAAGATACTACATAAATTAATAGGATGAATGTCTTACTCCTTGCTTAGTTTACCTCTACATTTAAATGGGTAGAGTTATCTTTGCAAGTTTTATTTTGTTTATTTAACTATATCCCTTTGTGCCTCAAGATTTAGTGAGAATATATTAGATTTATTTTATGTATTATAGGCCTAACTAGGGTTATTACATAGTACCATGTTCTTAGAGGCTTTATAACCCTCTCCTTTAATATTATGTAGAAAGATATACCTTAATTACATTTAGAAAATCAAAATTTGTCATTTCTTAGTGTAGATAGTTGTGAAATGAGCTATATTGGGAAGATATCCTTCTCTAAGCTTGGGATTCACTAAGTAGTACAAGCTACATATTTATCCTAATCTTTTTCATACAAAACCCATATGAAAACATAATGAATAACATCATTAAAATTAATAGAAATTACAATGAAAAAAATCATGATATTATGTAACATATGAAAGAAACATTCATTCACTCATGTCATTATGAATATAATACAAGAAAAAATCAAATTATAAAGGTTATCTATGTAAATGTTGTAATGATTATGTTGGTTCTCAAATATTCTTGTTTGTTCATTTATTAGTGTCATCTAAATGTTTTAAAGCACTGAATATGGATGTAAAATGGGCCTACAACCCAATAACCATGTATCTAAGGGTACAATGAAAGAAATTCCTTGGGTGATATGCTTCTTCTTAGGTACACCAAAAATTAAATTGATAAAAGAGGATTCTAAGGTATAAAAAGGGACCATATGAATTTATGATATATCATGAAGTACATGGAAACTGAACTCTATGTTTAGTGTTGTGTAATGGACATTGGGGTAAACTAGTCATGCCATGATGTTTTTAAAATAGATCTCCATGTAGCCCTTGAAAATAATACCTAGGTAGTTTTAAAACTTACAAAAAATAAATTATAAAATCAAGCATAAACAACATAGATAAAAATGAATATATATATATATATATATATATATATATGTATGTATGTATGTATGTATGTATATATACACACACACACACACACACATGTATATGTAGTGTGTGTGTGTGTGTGTCTATATATATATATATATATATATATATATATATATATATATATATATATATATATATATATATATATATACATATACATATACATGTGTGTGTGTGTGTGTGTGTGTGTGTGTGTGTGTGTATCAACAAATTTAAACTTGAGTTTGAAGATTGAGCTTATATGTCAAATTTATCCAAGGTGACAATATAATGTCTTCATTGTCAAATTAAATCTAAGGTCGAATAATATTGAATAATGATGTCTGATTTATATGAAAGGTTGAAGGTTATTTTATTTTAATTTTAGTAATTTATAAGAATTTGAATGAAATACTAATAAAAAAATCAAGTAAACAACATGTAATGTTATAAAAATAGTGAGTTCACCAACATGTTTAATCTATATTGAATTTAATGAATCAAACTAGTAGATCTAAACTATTGAAATTGATATACAAGAAATAAATATATTTGGAAGTGAAATAAAAAATTTATAGAATTAGAAATTAACATTAAATAGTAAATAATATTATAGATATGTAAACCTCCTTAAAATAAATCTTATGTTTATTGTCACTAGAAATTGGTTAAAAATACATGAAAACTATGTCACACCTAAAAAAAGGGATTTAAACTGAATCTCACAAGTATGCAAAAGGAGGACATGGTCACATTGGGTCCATGTTTGTTGAGTGTGTCCATTTTCAAGTTGATTATATAGATAATTTTTTAATCTAGATATGTGTGAATACATTGAGGGTTTAATTATTAATCATGTGTTTTTATTTCCCACATGGAAGACCTACAAAAAATAAACCTTATCTCCTTAACAATAAACATGATAGATATCAAATTCTAATAGTGGGGAATAGGGTTATGGGAATAACTAAGATACACTCATAAAACCCTATGTAACATGAGTGTTACTTAAATGGGTCTTAGGTTGATGCATTTTTTCATCCTAGGGTGAGTGTGTGATCCATAATTATGAAAATGTATGAATACAAATAGAATATGGATTGAAATTATTGGAAATTTATGCCTTTCACCTAAAACGAATGATATTCATACTTGCCTTATGACTGTTAGATTGAAAAATTTAAATTATAAGAAATAGGGCTCTTTTACTTAGTATGTAGTAAAATTTCCAAGTGATTGATAGACATGTTTTATAAGCTTTCATGTTATACAGGAGTATATTTTGAATATTTCCACTAAATAACCTTGATAAAAGTGTAATAAGGTCATGTCCAATGTCTCTAATTTAAAAATTAACCATTGGACTATGGAGGAGAAGATTGTGCTTGTGGATAAGGTTGCAATGTGGCCATGTCTAACCTAGTGTGGTCCTATCCCAAAAGGATAGAGACTAATATAAAATGTATGAATGTGAATTTAATAAAAATAGGGTTTCTTAAATGATGTTTTGAGTATTTTAAGACAATTTATAGATTTTTTAATGCTCTCATAGAGATTATAAGACAAAAAAATGGAAAATAGGTCAAGTGAGGTATGGATGTCAAGATTAAATATTTTCAAGCACTTAATTATTAATTTTATGTACCTACACTTCAATAGTATAATGCATTTTTTTGTATAAATTGTAAAATTAGTAATGTAAATGGTAAATGATGGTAGTAGAGATCACTATTTTTGACTATTCATATTTTAAAAGTGAAAAATAAGAGCCAGGAGGATAAAAATACACTAAGATTCAAGGTCTATAATAATTTATCAAATCGATCACATGTGTAATACGTATAATAATATCATGATGAATTTAATTTAGAAGATATTCATAATCAGATTTTCTTTTTTATTATTTGAATGTTTTTAAAAAATTATATTTAAAATTTAAAAGTGCTATCCAATAATCCTATCAAGTAGATTACCATATGTATGTTGTGTTCTATTTGTATTATTGTACAAATATTATATATAATCATAATGGTTTTATAGTGTCTTTTTGATGTTTTGGTTGTTTGGCCTTTAATTGGCCTATTTATACTTTTTGTTTTGCACTTTGGTGGTTCCAGGATCCCTATAAAACATATTTTTTACCCTATCAAATAAAAAAATAATCATAATCATAATCCTCTTAGTTTTGAAATATGGTATTTAATCTTATGATCTTTTATATATGTATATGGAAAAACAACTACACATTATATTGGATTTATATTCTTTTTAAAAAAATTATATTGAATATGTTCATCATTATAAAGATCATGTATCGCATTCTAATTTAGAGAAGAATCCAGTATCATTTCTTGAATTCTATGAATGGAAGTGGTTTTTTCTTTGACTTCTTAAATTGAACATGTAACCTTAGCTTTTATAGTGTTGGTTTTATCTTATTTCTCTATGAATGAAGTAGATATGATATTTGAACCTTTAGAAACCACATTTGTACCATTAATATTTTTAGGAACATAAAGTATTTTTATTAAAATTCCATCATGATAAACCCTTTCATAAAGATGCTTTCTTGCTTATCTTGAGCTTGTTTTTCAACTTCTCTTTTAATAATTAATCATTTTGTAATTTTTTTTTTATTTGTTCAATTAATCTATTTAACTATTCCATTTTTAATTGTTATTTTTTTGGCCTTACATTTTCATCTTTTTCCTTTTGTATCCTTTCTTAACCTATTTTTAAATTTTTAAATATTTTTTTCATCTTATTTCTTTTGTAACCTTGATTGCTCTAATTGTGTCCTTTAAAGTTTTCATTTCTCTAATATTTTCATTTGTTATACTTGAACTTGTAGTGTTGGAGACTAAATCATAGTGTGATTGGGTTGCTTAATTGTTGTATTTATTATAGAATCATTATTGTCAACGATAAATTGTATTTTGTTATTTAAACCCCAATAACTATCTGTAAGATGCCCATGTATTATATGATATGCATAATAGTATTTTGATCTCCCTATAGGATGAATAGTAGATAATGTGATCAATGTTTTTTGATGAATATATTTTATAATCTCAGTTGAATTCTAATTATCCTTTGGAATAATTTTCAACTAAATATTTATATATGTATGTTGATTGAACTCATACTTGAACTAATATATTTTGAGGAAAAAAATAGCTAGATGAAGATGTGGATATTTGATTAATACTATCACACTCTAGATTGTTTATGTGATCTTATTTTCTAGTTATGTGATCCTTGAACTAAAGTATGGATTTTATTTTTCAACTATTCTTTGAATTTTCTCATAATAACTATTTTATCCTAAAGGGATTCATAAATTCAAGATTTAATTACTTCTAATTGAATAGGAATACAAACACCATCAATAACAGATTTGGGAAGTGGAGGGGATTGAATAAAGAGATGTGATATCCTACATATTTAAGTGTTGATTGTATGGATGAAAAAATACAATATAAGCCATAAGTAAATAATGGGACTGGGATGTTAGATTTGACAATAATCCCTATGAGGAGAAATAATTTAAATATTTTGATATTTTACATTAGTTGTTTGACACTTATTGAATTTTACTCATTTTATTATATGCATATTAATTATGTTCCTTAGAATGGGAATAAAACATGTAATTAAAACTATGAAATCTTGAATCATAAATAATCATCCATTAAAACCATGTATTATTTGAAAATTAAAAAGCAAGCAACAAAAAGCTAAAATTTTAGGTCCTATAAATAAATTATGTATGGATATTAGTAAATTCCTTTGAACTTAAAGGTCAAAATAAAGTGTTTCAAATGTTAGTTATAATATTTGAGATTAAAATAAAGTGGTTTTAGCATTATATATTAAATTTAATGTTGAAAGCAAATTATCTTAGTGTCAGATATTAGTTTTGGGGTCAAAATAAAGTTCCTTTAGTATTAGATGTCAATAAATTATCTAAACCTATGGTTTGTTTTGAAGAAATTATTGAATATAATATGTAGGTACACCAATATGTTTTATTAGAATTTGAAATTATTTGATGTATTTACTCTAATTAAGATAAAATGAATTGAAGGGTTGAAAATATTATAAAATAACTTGTGACTAGCAAAATTTAAGTGTTAAAATATAAAAATCACAATAAAATTAACAAAGGTCAACTATGAACAACATAAAATAATTAGTTCTTTTAATTCTCATATTATCTATGTGTGAGTAATAGATGATTGAAAATGATCAACTTAGAATGATTCTACAAGTGCCATAGGAATTGAAACTATAACTACTTAGGGTCAATATTGTTAGTAAGGGGAAAAGATTGGATGGCACTATTTTCCTCTACTTTTCAATTATTTCATCTATGGAAATTATTTAAAATTATCACACATTCATCTACACCAATTTGAAACACTTATTTATGTGGAATTTTATCTTTCAAATGCGACATATAACCTAAAAATGACTTATTAAAAATATATAAAGACTTTAAAAATATAAATGGGACTGATAATGGGTTTATTGAGCCTCAATAACCATTATGATGATAAATCACTCACTACATATCCTATAATTTTAAGAGGAAAATCAATCCCACATAATTCTCCCATATAGAGTGTTTTGTGTAATTGTGCTCATTTTGATACATGTGTGCATCTATAGATGACTTGAATATTTGATAATACTTTATTTGAGCTAGATAAAATAATATATTGACTTTTATAAGGTATAATTAAAAATTTTATAATTATATTTGTGAAGATTAGGGAATCTTTTATTAGTTTAAAATAGTGTAAGTGTGCCTCAATATTGAAATTTCCAAATGATAGAATATGTAACATGAATGTGCCTTTGTGGGAATCAAAAAGGGACAAATCTCATGATACATATGCTAAAAACATAGAAAAATATATATGATGGGGCATAAATTTGAAATGTAATAGTTTTTGAGATGAAGGATGGGATCGACTCATAGGTGTTAAGACCAACTAACACTATTATGTTGGAACAATAATATTTGTGGGGTTACATTATGGCCCACATTGTTAAATAAATAAAATAAATAATATATTTATTATTTATGTAAAATTAAATATTTAACTTTTTTTGGAGTAATAAATTATTATGATTAATTTAAAAAGGTGGATCAACTAGTTGTAACCATCCACACCACTTATAAAAGCATTCTAACCTTTGGTGAAATATCAATTTTGATTATTAAAACACTAATATTTATGGGAGTGGTGGTCTCCAAATTCTATGTGAATATTGTGGAAGAAGTGAGGTGAAGAATGAATTTATTTGGTATTAATTGTTTCTAAAATAATATAATAATATTTGAGGGTTTTTCTACCTCATTGATGTTTCTCCACATTAAAAGTATGTAATGTGTCTTCTCTTTTATTTCCTACTTTATTTAATTATTGTTACAAGTTATGTAATTAATTAGTTTACTTATTTACTTGTCATTCATATTAAATAAATATTAGATTCCATCTAATGGCTATTCTAATATGGTATTAGATCCATGATTTGTTTAATTTGTTTGCAAATAGTCTAAATTCTTCTTAGAAATTATTATGTATTTTTTTATAATTTTTTTTGGGCATCTTGTGATAGAAATTATAATTATAAATATGTCAATTATAAATATCATTTAATAAAACATATATTTATATTAAAATAATTATAGTAAAAATTATTATTAAACCTATATATATATATATATATATATATATATATATATATATATAAACATTTTTTTAATTTAAAATTTGGAAAATAAAATTAAAAATGAATAAATAATACCCCTAAGTGTGTTGTGAAAATTATTAAGCCTTCATTTTTTTATAAACACTAGTCGCATAACCCTAAATATATATTAAAGTAATTTTCATTTACTATATTAAAATAAAATAAAGTTAAAAAGTAAGTATTATTTATAGTAAATTATACTTACCCTAAATATTTATTATACTATTTTTATTTTACAATGTTAATATAAGTTTAAGAAAAAGTATTCTTTATAGCAATTTTTTAAAAAACCTATAATAATTTTCTTTTACTATGTCAAGATAAGTGAATTTAAAAGGAAGTATTCTTTTCTAGTATTTTTTCAATTCTATATTAAAGGCTTGCATGAGATTTTTTTTAGTATAGCCTTAAACTATTTAACTATAGAATTGTTTTCTACTATGATATGGTAAAGGCTTTTACAAGTATTTTTATAGTGAATAACAAAAGGCTTAATTATTTTTATATAGATTCCTTTATATTTTTATACATAAATATTAGAGTTATACTATAATATTTGAATAGTGGGATAATTTGATAAAATATTCAAAAAATGGGTTACTATTATGGTAATTACTGATATGAATTTTTTGTTTCAAAACACGTGTTTGGTTAACTGGATTTTTAAGGAATTTAAGTATTATCCATAATGTCAAGCCCAAGTTTTTTTTTTTTTATTAAGTGGAATTTACTAAAAAAAAATCCAAATATCTATCCTTAAAAAAAATGAATTGATAAGTTTGGTTTTTATAAAATAGCTGTAACTAAAAAGGAAAATCATTTTTAAGAAAATGTTTGCTTATGAAATTTAAATTTTCATTGTCAATCCTCCAAGAAGGAAAGAAGACTCACATATTTTTCTATCATAATTCTCTCATAAAATATCACAGCATGAGCATTTGAATTCATTTTTTCATTTACAAGTGATAGTAGATATTTTATTAAATCTAATTATTCATGCTAGCATGCTTAATCAAGAAGTCTACTTATAAATAAATGTAAATATTTTTCTTTTCTAGTCAATCTTTATTTATCATGAAATTACACCTATATTTATTCTATTGTACAATCATAAACATATTAATTGGCCATTTTATTGCTATTTATTGGACACAAAAAGCTGTGTAAAATTGTATATACAAATTTTATATTGAAAATTTGTTGTAAAGTATTATAGTTGTAACAAAATTGCCTCCTAAAGCTTCAATATAGATAATTTATAGATTTTAAATGGGACTAACTCTAACATTTTGAAGATCTATTTTAAAGCTGAATTTATGGATATAAATTTATGGAGTTATATTAATAGAAATGATAAACTTCCATCTAAGAGACATGCGACAACTGAAAATACAAATTCTTGTCAATATAAATCTCAATAAGTTATACTGATAATCCTAAGGAGTGTTAAGATTGAATTCCTACTCCATGTCAGTAATACAAAATCTCCTAGTAGATATTGGAAACTTCTTTAATAAATGCATGAAGGTACACATCTCTATAAAATTATTAAAATTATTCTTGAACTCTTGATAACCCTGATGATGGAAAAAAATATTACTAAAATTGAAAACACCAAATCACAATTAGATGGATATAATTTTAATTTAATAGAAGATCAACTCCTCTATTTAATTATTTAATTAAATATCCATGATAATTTTTTAGATTTTATTTGCATTCATAACTCTAAATATCAAATAAAGCAAGAGATCTCTAACTTCACTTCCCTTTCAGCTTTTGTAATTTCAAGAATAATAAGTAATGAATAATTTTGATTATAAAGAAAATGATAGAAAAGCATTTATAACTCAAAAATGTTTCTAAAAATAATGAAAACTATAAATTCCAATAAAAACTATCTAATAATAAGGATGGGAACAAGAAACCTATAAACAATAACTACAAAGTCAAACTTTTATTGAGAATTGTGAACTTTGTGGTAAATTTGGTTGTAAGAGGGAAGTTTTTTATTAAAGGAGATAAAATTTTAAAAAATTTAATAATAACAAAGGAAATTATTTTTCTAATCAAAATCAACATAAAAATTAGAACCAAAATTAAAATAGTAATCATAATCAAAATTCTAATACTATTATTCTTTATGTTGCTTTGTTTGCTTCTTATGATAACAAATGGATTTTATATAGCATTGTTTCACATGACATCACATACATTAGTAATTTTTTATCTGGTATTAAAGATATATATGAAATAATATATTTGGGTGATAATTCATTTTTAGAAGCAACTAGACAAGGTAAATCAAAAATTGCAAATAGATTTTTAAATGATGTTTTTTATATTCCTAAACTTAAGAAAATTATGTTATCATATTTTCAACTTATGCATGATAATTTAATTATAATAATTCTTAAGTATATGTGGTGCATTAAAGATCAATTTTTTTCTAAAATTATGAAAAGTATTTAAAATAATGGTCTTTATATTTTTAATATTTTTATTATTCATGTTATCTTTCCTCTTAAAATATAAATGAATTTCAATTATGGCATGCAATTCTTAGACATGTTAATTTTATAAGTCTTTATGATTTTTATTTTCATAATCTCATGACTGGAATTCATAATATATCTCCTCATCATGAAACTTGTGAAGGTTTTCTTACATGGTAAGAAACACACTCAATGTTTTCACAACATCATGATGCAAACTCCTCTCATCCTTTAGATATTATTCATAGTAGTGTTAGAGAACCTATAAAATTTATTCATCTTAATAGGTATTTATTTTATATTAATTTTATTAATGATCACACTATAATGACTTGAACTTATTTTATAAATAATAAATCTGAAGTGTTGTCTAAATTTAATTTTTTTAAGCTTTTATTGAAAATTATTCTAACCTAAAAATTAAGAGATTAATAACTAATAATGGTGTTTAATACATTAGTAAAAAAATTATTCATTATTTATTTCATGTTTTATTCAAATATATTTTACAAACTCTATTATCCATAGCAAAAGAGAATTATAGAGAGGAAAAACAAAACTATCCTAAAAATGGCTAGAACTATGTTGCATTTAACAAGTGTTCCTAAGTTTATTTAGGCCAAAGCCATGAAAACTATTTACATATTGTTAATATAATTCATAATAAAAATTTACATTTTTCTCACCTCTATAAAAGTGGTATAATAGAAAAACTAAGTGTTTCTCACCTTAGGACATTTGGAAGTCATACTTTTATTTTTATTCATAAAATCAAAAGAAAGAAGCGTTATCCCACCTCCTAATCTTGAATTTTATTAGGTTATAGAGGTAGAAATAAAATATTAAATGTGTATGATCCTTATAAATGATAGATCATTGTTAACATGAATGTTCAAATTCTTGAATTTTTTTTTTTTTTAATGATTATTTAATCCCTCTCTAGTTTCCTCTTATGAAGACCCAAACACTTTTGTTCCTCCATATTAGATGAATATGATCCAAATTTGTATAATTTTGAGTATGAGGGGGAGCCTCTCCATTTTATATTCATTCTAAAAGATTTAAATGGGTCTAAACCTTAATTTAGTACTCTAAACTTTATAATACTAATAAAATTACTAGAATTCAACATACTTATCATGCTTTAATGACTCATTATGAATGTGAACCCTAATACTTCAAGGAATCCATTCAAGATGATAAATGTAAATATGTTATGCAATCTAAATATATAGCCTTAATTAAAATTTATACTTTTGATCTTGCTCTAGATGGATTTATAAAATTAAATTTAACTAAATTATAAAAATTAACAAATTTAAAGATAGGTTATTTGGTTGAGGCTTTACTCAAAAAATAAGTATTGTTTCTATTGAGACCATTGTTATTGTGTAAAATTGAGTATTTTTAGATTAATTATTACACCAAAATCTGAAAATTATTATGAAATGCACCAAATGGATGTTAAATATGATTTTTTGAATGGTGACTAAGAAGGAAATATTTATGAGTCAACCAAATTATTTTTAAATAATCTAATAAATAACATCATGTATGTGATTTAAAAAACTTTGTATGGTTTAAAACAAGCTCCTCAAGCTTGGTATTCTAAAATCACAAGTTTTTTTAAAGAATTAGGTTTTCTTAATCATTATTCTAATAAAGATCTCTTTATGAAAATTTAAAATGGTCATATTATCTTAATTATGTTATATGCATAGGATATTCTAATTACTCATAGTCAAACTTATTTGATTATTAAATATAAGTCCAAACTATTAATATTTTGAGATGACTAATTTAGGCATGCTCCAACATTTTATAGGCATGGTTGTATTACAAGATAAAACTCTATCTTAGTAACTCAATATCAATATGCACATAAACTTCATGTTAAATTTAATATGATTGATTCTAATCCTATTTATACACCAATTTAAATTAGTGCTAAACTTGATCTAAAACATGCATGTGACAAATCTAATCCTAATTTATACATATAAATAGGTGAAATTTTTATTTGTCTAGCTATTAGGAGACCAGATATTTCATATGTTGTGGGTTTTAATTCTAAATTCATGTAAGATCCTTATTTGGATCAAAGGAAATGCTAATTTTTCTTTATATTATTCTTCCATTGATAATGATAAATTATATGGTTATTTCATGTTGATCATGTTGGTGATGTTATAGATTTTAGATATACTTCTAGATATGTGTTTATTTTTTATGCAAGTGTTATTACTTGGAGCAGTAAAAAGTAACCTATTGTTTTTATACCTCATATTAAAGAACATTATAAAAGTGTTATAGAAACTAGTAAATAAGTAATGTGACTATGAAGGTTTTTATAATAACTCCATATGGATGTATCCCATAATAAAACTCTTCTTTATGACAGTCAAATTTGTATAGCGTTGGTAAAAAATCTAATTCAACACTAGAGAATGAACCATATTGAAGTTCATGCATTACACTTTATCTAATAAAAATTTCTCAATAATGATATTGATTTGCATTATTATCCTAAATATGATCAAGAGGTAGATATATTTATGAAATAAATTTTTATTTTAAAATTTTGTAAATTCAAAATAATGTTGGACCTCTCAGAAATGTCATTTATGGGAAGTGTGCATGACAATGTCACCACCTGATGGCCATGTGTTCTTGTTCATATATATAATTCTTATCTATTGCAAGAGCATTGTAAAAATTAACCCTATGTGATTTTTTACAAAACTTCACCCTATTGGTGTTGAAAATTTACCCAATAATAAAGCATGTGTTTTATAATGGAGGTTCTTATGTTATAAAAGGATCCAAATTATTGTAAAATTATGCATGAGAAACAATGGGATGTACTCCCACTCTCATGGCAGCCTAAATTAGCTAATTTTTTTAGGATTCTAATTCCTTTTACATAAAAATGTTATATCAGCATGATGAAGGTGTTTAAATCCTTCAAGTGTTTCATGCTATCCTAAACTCATTGTGGATAGTTTACACATGGTAATTCCTTTTGTATAAAAAGGTGACTATGACATGTATCCCCACTAAACATCAAGGTAGAGTTTAGAAAAAATAATATTTGTGGGGGTACATTTTGGCTCACATTATTCCATAAATCAAATAAGTAATATATTTGTTATTTACACACATTCAAATATTTAAAATCTAGTTGTGTGAGTAATAATTTATTATGATTAATCTAAAGGGGTGGATCTGCTAGTCGTAATTTTCCACACCCATTATAAAGATGTTTTAATCTTTGGTGAAATATCAATTTTGATCATTACAACATTGTTATTTATTGGAGTTCTGGTATTCAAATGTTATGTGAATAATTGAGAAGAAGTGAGGTGAATATGGAACTTACTAGGTTTGTAAATGTTTCTCAAATAATGGAATAAAATTTATAGTTTTTTTTACATCACTGATGTTTTCTCATGTTAAAACTATTTAATGTTCCTTCTCTTCCATTTATTTCATTATTTCATTTTTATTAAAAGTTATTTAATTAATTTTTTTAATTTATTTACCTATCACTCATATTAAAAAAATATTATATTCCTTCCACTTTTATTTTTATATATTGACCCATATTTCTTGATATTATATTGAAGGGTAACATGTGAAATTAAATATATAATATGTCCATATAAATGCTTAGAGAGGTTTTTAGCAATTAAGAACATTTCTATAGGCATAAAATTAAAACTTAGAAAAGGGATGGGTTTGTATAGGTAATTAGGATAGAGTGAGGTGTTAAAATAGTTCTAGATTAAATGATCAATTTAGTTAAAGTAAATGTGTCCCATTTAAGAATGGGCCATGATCGAGGATCAAGAACTAGAAAGATTTGAACACACTAAACATTTGTTTGTAAGACAAGAACCAAATATGAGTAAAACAATAGCTTGTATTCATAATCAATAAAAATAACTTTTAGGATTGGTATATAAATATAAAAAAGATAGGAATAAATCCACATACATTTGGTAATGTGAAAATAGGTCAGTTTCCAAATGAATAGTAAAAACTATGTGCTAAATGGCAATATTAGTGTGTAAATGACTAGTGCATTGACACCAACTAAGTTGACTAAAATTTATACATGTGCATGTTAATATTAATGACCTAATTATTACACTTGAATGACTTAATTATTACACATAAATAATATAAACACATTTGTATGAAAAATGATAAACTGGAATGAAAAACCTACACTAATAACCCCATTAGAATAACTTAGATGGCTAGAAGAATTCGGTCTTGGTAATAAGCCATGAGTAGGTACCCAATTACATATAAAATACTCTTAAAATAATAGAGATAATTTCCCCCTTCAAAATAGAGAGATAAAAAAATAAAGGACTAGAAATCCCCACAAATAGAAGTTGAATCTATTCACACCCCCAAGAAAAAATATTAAATGAATATACTTGCTCTTAGTGATGGGTTTGGTGAAGATATCACCTATCTATTCCATAGTCTAGAAAAATATGATATAAATGACCTATCCATGAATTATATCCTAAACTAAGTGCATATAAATCTTAGTGTGCTTGTTTCACTAATGTTGGATCAGATTATTGTAGATTTGTATGGTGTTTGAATTGTCATAGAATATAATTATGTGTTACCCGAACTAAATACCAAACTTAGAAAGAATTATTTAGACCCTAATATCCCTATTAGTATCATTAAAAACTCATATATACTCATTCTCATAATATGATAAATCAATATCAATCTACTTCTTGTTGGACCAACTAATCAAACCTAAACAAAGGAAAAAATTATATCTTGAAGTTGACTTACGATGTTAAATATATCCTTCCTAGTTTTATTCTATGTACCCAATAAATTTAACATCAATACCTTCTCCATAATGAATCCAAAAAATATGATTACCTTGAATGTAGTGGTGAGTACACTTAGCTACCTTCTAGTGCAACTCATGTGGTGTCTGTATCAACATATATACCATGTCCAATACATATAAAGTGTAGGGTCTAGTGAAATTAAAATAAATGAAACTATAAAAAATCTCTCAATAGAAGGTAGCATCAACCAATGGATAATAATACTTAGCCTCAAGCTTGATCTTATAAAAAAGGGATTTGGAGTTTTCTATAGTCACCCATGTGAGACCACACAAGCAAAACAAGAGCATACTTGGATTGTGAAATGGTGATCCCTAAGTCATAACATGAGATCTAAATCCCAAGTAAGTAGTATAAAAAACCCAAGTTATTCATGGATAACCTATCATGCAACTTAGTTTTCATTTTTTTAATATAGCATTAAAAACTTCATGCGATCAATATGCCATCAACATACACAATTAGACTTAAAAGTGAATCATCATACCCTAAAATGTAAACATTTATAATATAATGGCATCTAGTGAACCTAACTATGAGAAATAAGGAATCCATTTTTTTCAATACCAAACCTGAGGGGCCTATTTGTGTCCATGTAAATATTTTTGAAGTCTATATACTAAGGAAAAAAAAATCACAAAACCCTATAGATGCTCCATCTATATATCTTCCTAAAGGTCACTACAAATAAATGCACTCTTCACATCCATCTATTGAAATTACAAATTATGATTTATGACAATGGAAAGAGTGAGTCAAATAGAGTTCATATTTTCAACTAGTGCAAGGGTCTCATTATAGTCAATACAAGGATTTTGTGAAAAAAAATTTCAACCATCTATAATTTGAACTTATCCAATTACCCATATACTATAATTTTTTTTAATAGATCCATATATATTGAATAAGTTTCCTTCCCTTTTGAAGGTTAAAAAATCCCAAGTCTAGTTCCTAATCAAGGACCTATACTCCTCATGCATAGTTGTATCCCATGTAGGAGTACCAAATGCCTCACAAAATACTATGGATCAAAATCAAAGGAAATAAATACATTTACAACTCCTTGGAAGTGATAATGTATTTACCTAGTATCTATTGGATCCCTAACCTAATCACATGCACATTTTAGTGTTTGTTTATCCCAAATAGTAACTAAATTTAGAGAGTTAAGATGAGAATCCTCAATATGTAAAAATTTATTGGGAGAGGAAGGATATGCATCCCCATCAATTCTCTCATCATATAAAATAGAATAATAATCCTCATCATTAGGAATCTACTCATGGTGATTTGAATCATCAGAACATTCATCAAATCTTAGTGAGTCCAAGGAGAAAGAAGTGTCAAGTGTGGAGTCTAAAGGACCATATTGAAAATGAATACTCCTTTAAATGATAACTAATGTGTGGTAGGATGAAAAAGCATGTATCCCTTAAAACCATCCAGATACCCAGTAAAGGTTAAATCCCTACTATGTGGATACATTTGCTTATGTTTCTTCTTAGGAATATGTGCCATAGATGGAGATTCAAAGATTCTAAAGTTCTTAATTATGGATTTATAACCACTCCAAGATTTAAAAGGAGTGTTTCATTTTAATTTCTCAATGAAAAATTAATATCCTCTAACCAAAATTGAGGTACAAGAGATTTGGTGTGTATCATACAGTTTTTCATTTCCTTCAATGACTTGTTCTTGCATTTTACCACACCATTATGTTGAGTATTTTATAAAACTATAAATTGTAAATCAATCCCTTATAAAGTTAATAACTACTCAAAATGATGATTGACATACTTATCACCATTTTTTATGCACAAAACATTGTGGTCTTTCATTACTATTTCTCCACAAGAGCCTTGAAGTCCTAAAAATTATCAAAAACCTCAAACTTTTGTTTAACAAAGTACACTAAAGTATACCTTGAAAATTCATCAATGAAAGTAAGAAAATGTTTAGTCCTACTAAATTATGGTTTTGGAAATGGATGAAAAATATCACTATGAATTGTGTTAAAAAAAACTTGTGTAGCTCTTCATGATTTACCTTTGTCATAATTCTATTTAAGATGTTTACAAACTATAAAACCCTAAAAACACCATCATAAAAGATGACATGAGGTAATCCTTTAACCATATCATATCAACTAAATTTGTCCATGCAGTTATTGTTAAGATGGCCAAATCACTCATGCCATATATTAAACACCCCACCTAAGTGAGTGAGTTGTACAGTATAAGGGTGATCAAGATAATAGTGTGAGGTGTAAAACCATGAGTATTATTTTTGCCTCAAAATTCCAATGTATAATTATTGTGAAACTCCCTAATGACCATAGAATTCAAGGTGAACTCAACTCTCTTCCCTGATCCAATGTGAGTGATATGATATAAAGATAATATATTACTTGGTTGTGAGCAAACACATAAAACATCATATAATGTTCCATCACTCACTTAAAAAAACCCTATCCCACAAAATTCTAAATAATTATCATCACCCATAAAAATAGAAGGCATAGAACATGACTATAAGGATGAGAAAATGTCTTATGATGATGCCATGTGATGCAAAGCACTAGAATTAATCATCTGTGTGGAAGGATGGGATGAAACTACAATAAGGGAAGTTTCCTTTCCTTTCCCTTTCCCACTATATTTTAATTTATAGGACTCTTGAGTTGATGAAATTAGGGACACTTTTTTTCTCTTAAGAATTGTTTACAAGTGATCTATTTGTTTCTTCATACATTTATGTACACCATGTCTAGTTATCTTAAAACATGCACATTTATCCTTCTATTTCTGATATTTCACACTTAAAGAAGATGAGCCAATTATTGCTTTGGATGTAGCATATGTTTTTTACCCTTATTTTTCTCATATTCCTTCTTGTTCTATTTATTATACTTACTATTTGAAGACTTATGTTTTTCATGACTAAAAAGTTAGGGAATGAAATTTAGAGGACTTTAATTTACCCATTTGAAAAAATTTATCTTGTTCCCTAATCAATGAGGTATAAAAATCATCCAAGATCGGCATGGTCCATGTAGCATGGAGGATAGAGACAAAAACATAATAGTCAAGACCTAACTTATCAAGAAATGAAAAGATCAATTGTTCATCATTTTTAACTATGCGATAGAATTTCAATTACAACCTAGGTGAATTAAATTTGGTGAAAAGGTCTTGTGTTATGTAAAAAAAAATTAAACTTAAACTAATGAGCTTATTCTCTAGATCATGTCCACTAATTACATCTTTATTTCCAGATATTTATTCTAGATAGGTCCAAACCTCATTAGGTGTGTTTATAGATTCAATGTGAAATATAAATTTAGGATATAAAGATATACATAGTATACCATAGGCTTCATCACATTGGTTAAACCACTTAGTATTTTATACATCTAGTGTTGGTTCAGTTTCATTACCCATAGTAATTATGTGTAAACCTTTACTCCTAACAAATATTTGTACTTTAGTTTTCCACTCATGATAGTTATATGATGTGAGAATCGAACCAAATTATTATTCATAGTATAATAAAAATATATATTTATATAAATTAAAGTGAAAGAGAGAAAATAAGGAATAAAGCAACCCACCTTCAAAACTATCAATAATAACCCCTCAAGATTATTATTTAACCCTTTTCTTAAATTAAGGGTTAGGAGGAATAGACTATTCAAAAGTTCCTAATAACATATTCCTCAAAAAAGTAACATAAAATAATTATGTTTATGATATTCAATTTTAGTGATGAATTACAAAATTACTAAATGCAGAAAGTATAATGTTAAATAGAATTTTGCTTACACAATCATAAATATTAAATAATAATTAGCATATGAAATAATGTGAAGATAGATCTAATATATACAAGTGTGGAAAAGGTTTTCCTAATGTTTAGGTTGTCAAATTTTGGAAATGTTGTTTCTCTCTACCTAGGCACTTGCATTCAAACTATTTTTGGACTCTTGATGCAATTATCCTATACAAAATGTTTTTCATATCAAGATGTGACTGCTTAGGTCTTTCTAGGTCTTTTATCATCTTTTGTTTAATGTATATGTATGTCATCCATAGGTTGTCAATAATTTTGTGTAGCTCTAAATCATTGCTATCCACCTTAGGTTAGGTTACCTTACTAAAAAAGGGTTAGTGGGTTCATGGTATTAAGCTAACCCAAAGACACCTTTATGATTGATAATTTCCTACATATCTGATACTACAAAGATGGACTAATACTTATGTAGTTCTCCCCAATTTATGAGAATGTGTATGCATAAGAGTGAAATATACTATATGACAATGCATGTAATGATATAACTTTTAACTTGAAAAATATGGCCCATGGGTTATATTTTGAGTGTTCAAAATTTTAGTAGATTGCTACTATGCTTAATATTAAAATAGGGGTGAATAATTTAGAATAACATAGTTGTGCAATTTATTGATTGAGCTTAAATGCATGATTTATTTGTAATTGATAGATTTACCAATGAATTAGATTTGAATGATATTTATACTAGATATTTTTAAATTATCATCACATAACGGTTAATGACATTCTTAGGTCAAACCATAAACTTAGAAATAATTTCAAATTTGAGTGTTTATAAGGTAAGGATACTTATGTTGGAGTAGGGATAGTTGAATCAATTCTGTTATCCTGCCCTAAACATAACTATATAGGATGAAGGAATTTTGTTAAGGTTATGTAACTAAATATGAAGGATATATATCAGATTTTAGGTGTTTTTGGGGTATAATATATCTATATAATCATAATAATGAGGATTGGATGAAGAAGTAACTAATTAAACATAGTGACTAACAAGTGTGAGACTTTTGGATGCGAGGAAGGTGAAACTGAAGGATAGATCCCTAAGATATATTTTTAAAGTGTATACTACTATTTTAAAATATAAATATATATTTAATAATATAAATTTCCCTACATTTAATCTAGTAATATATAAGTTTGAAATTATAATATTTAAGGAAAGAAACTATATTGTGGTGTGTAGAACATACATTGTCTTTGCTTGAGCTAAATTTAATTTGTTATATGTGAATGACTTGAAACTAAGATCATGTTATAGGTTTAATATTTAACATAATATGAAATTGAATAATTTTAAAATAGTTGAAATAAAGAGAGCAAGGAAGGAGTAAACCTTTGTCTTGATACAACCATGTTGACCCTTAGTAGTTTGTCTTAGTAAAGATGCTTCCTAGATGAACCACAAATCTATATGAAAATTATGTAAATAAATAAAAAATTTATCATATTTTTTAACATATGTATTTTTATTCATGTATTATATGACATTACTCAACTTATATTCACCCTTTTTGATTTTAGGGGATTTCAAAAGTGATAATCACCTTCATTCAAAAGCATAAGAAAATTATGTTTGTATTTTTACAAATCATGTAGTAAAGAAGTGTAAAGTAGTGTCATGTCAAATTATATATCAATTAATATCATATTATGCATACATAAAAATCCATAAAATGCATTATAATAATTGTGGCAACATCTATAAGATAATAATCCCATAAAACAATCAATCATGCATGCAAGAGTAGTTAAATATCACACAAAGATGGGTCAAAGGACTTTGAAAACAAGGGGAATGTTCAAATGCCACATCCTCAAGTGCAATACATGAAAATTTACACACACCCAATAAACAAGTAACACTCAAGGAACTATGGCTAACAAGAAAAGGAACATGTTGAAATTTTCCACAAGAAAAATAAATAAGCAAATAAAAAGTGCACTCAAGTAAGTAAATGTAAATATATTAAGTAATGAGACACAATAAACTAGCATAAACATGGAATGCTAGTCCTTAGATATATGTTTTAGCGAAATTCCATGTAGAAAAGCATATCAAATACACTATGTAAGAGTGCAACATGAAAATATGGATGTGTAAGATATATAAGATTAGTAAGATAATGGAAAATGATAATAAAATAATAAACCCTATGTCAATCATGATCATATAAATGTAGATACTAAAATATTATTTATGTACTACTTTAATATTATACACTTGGAAAATACCTATCATGGTTGTACCTTTTAGCTCTATAACTTCTCACTACTAAAAATCTCATGTTCATTATCTATTTTTCTATTACTTATTTCTTAGTCTGACCATTATTATGACCTAGACTAATATATTGATATCTAAACCTGATTATTATCCTTAACTGTATGTTCTACCTATACCTATTTTATAGCTTGTTCGACACTTGTGTCTCAGATAGACACCTTTAGGTGTCCACTTTTACTACAAGGTGTCAAGTGAAAACAAATCATCCAATTTAAAAAATAAACATATCCTAAAGGTTGGCATATGCTCTTTAATGGGAGATATTTCTAAAAGGTATTGGTAGATATACAAGGTCAAACCTCATTTATTATTCACCTAACAAACACATAAAACTCTCAAGGATACATGTAAAGAAGTAGTCAATCAAGAATTTAAGTGATAACACCTACCTTATTCATCTCTATTTATATATTAGTCATATGGTTAGTATTTTGATATGTCTAAATAATTCAAAGAGCAGTTCATGAGACATATTTTCTAGGTTGTAAGTCAGGCCATGACATGTTTTTATTTATCACACATTGCATCCTAATGCATATACAAGCCAACATGTATGGGATAAATACATAATTTTTAGGCCCTCTTCAAATTATTATATATGTAGGTAGTGTCCATTAATAGAGGATCCTTGGAGAAATTTGACACTATGAGCCCACTAACCCATTTTCCCATCGTCACTACAAGCGTGAAGATCTAAGGTTTTATAATTTGAAAAATATTTAAAGCCTATGCACATAATATAAATACATAAAAATAAAGGAAAAATAAAACCTATAAGGTCCTAGTTGGTCACATATAGATCTAGTCATTATTTCATAAAGGATACTTGCATCAAACTTATATACTTGCATCGATGTAACTGCATAGATCCAATGTAAGCATCCAAGGCCACAAAAATAATATTCATAGAACATAATGAGTATTTCATGATCATGTTTTAGTCCACTTATATCCTATTCCATATCAAACATACATTTTCACAATAAACAAACTAGGTATCATCTGAGACCAATTCATTTCAATATATATCAATAGTTATACTTTACTATTTTTAACAATCTCAGTTATATAAATTCATAATACTATTTGTCTAAGTTTTATATTAATTAGGCTTCTCATTAGTTTAGTCCACCATCCTTGTTTAAAATATAATCTAACCCCTTAACCCAAAATAACCTCATGTATCTAAATTTAGTTTAAATATTTAGTGAACCCAACCTTTGGTCTTAAAATCCTAGTGGATTTAGAATTTCCTTTTTTATTTTATTTAATATCTATAAAATAAAAGTATTTTAAAATAAAAATTCCATTCATGTATAAGTAATTAATCATAGATGAATACATCATTTATTTCCTTATTCAATATTTGATAGTATCCCTTGTTTTATATACTTTATATATGGCAAAATTAAACAAATGGCTAAGAAAGGATAAGAATCAATTTTATTTCTATAACTCATTTTCTTTTGAAATACTGTAGAGTATGTATATATATTCCAGTTTCCATGCTCCCAACCCTTTGTTCCACCTAGATCCTATTCAAGTGACATCTACCATTGCACACCCATTATTCACCCATGGATTGTATTTAATTTCATGGTCTATGTTGTGACTACCAAAAAAGGTAAGGTTACCCAACCTATCCCACCTCTTATTTTTATAAAATAGGTTTTTCCTAAGCCTAATATTATTATAAAATAAAAATTATATGATCTTATTAACCAATTAAGTAATTCACATGCTAAAATTTCAATCCTTGAAATACTAAATCAATCTACTATCTACAAGGATATTTTATATGAAGCATTATGTGACACCCAATTACCAAGTGCTATTGAACCAACTTATTTTGTATATATTATGCAAGATCTCAAACATAATGCAAATATTTTTACCTTTGACAAAAAAAAATTTACCATCAAAATATATTATTCACCAAGATTTACCTTTGTTCATACAAATGAGTGTGTATAATAAGGGAATAAAATGGGTGTTAGTTGATAAGAGTCAGGTCTAAACATTTTTTAGAATAAATTTCTTAACCACCATGGGCATTAGCACAAATATTATTCAAAAATTATACATTCATATAAAATGATTTGATAATTCATCTAGCCCTCCAATTTCCTAATTCACATTAGATGTATCATTTGGGCCAAAAATGGTTCAAACTATACTCCACGTAATGTCTCCTTCATTATGCTATAACTTGATCTTGGGTAGACCAGGGATACATACCATGGAATTCATCTTATATACATTACATCAATTTTTTTAATTTTTACATTATGGGACGTTATTCATAGTGCCTATTGATTATGAACCTTTCAAATTTTCTAAAATGATACATTATAACATAGACGGAATACCTAAACGGGTACCACCTCAACAATGTATTCCCATTGAAAATATACAAACATATGAAATGGGTGAGTCAATATAAATGATTTATTTACCACAAGAAATAAATAAATCACTAACCAATGAGTGCACATGCATGCACATCAAGATCAAGAACCATGATCAAAAGAACTAATGATATCAAAACCACAATAAATTGAAACATTTGAACTTCTTTTATTGATCAATATTGAATAATAAGACATCAAAGTTTTATATTAATGTGATAGTGATGATGAGATTACTCATGATATTGTTGATGAACAATTACAAAAATTTATCTTCGATCCACTTGAACATCTTTCAAATAGCCTATTCACACTATAAGGCCTGGTACATACATATAAAATTCACCCCTAGAGGATAAAATATCACATTTAGATAAGGGAAAGGAAAAATTATTAGATTAACATGTAAATGTTTTTTTATTTAATATATCCCTCTTAAATGAAAACATTAAGTCAACCCTATAGGGGACCAATGTAAATACACCATGTGAATAATTTGGGGTCTTCTCAAAACTTACATAATAGATTATCCAAATCCTAGAAAACTAGGATGTTCCATATTTATTATTCTTATGTTAATCAAACATTGCATGATATCTTTATCACCTAATAGACACATATTGGGTAGAAAACTCATACCTAAAAATGGGTCACTATATTATTATTATCATCAAATCAAAGGCCATAATAAAAATAAATGTGTAGTATTTCAAAAACATATTCATAAATGCAAAGGTGTGGGGTGCATACAAGTTGTGCCAAAAAATAAAACAATCAAATACTTTATTTTTTCCACACAAAGGCATGAAAATATAATAGTTACTCTAAACATCCATGGCTTTTCTTGATAACATTTGTAAATCAATACAAATAATTGGGAGACTCTTTGTAATGTCTCATATTTACCAGCGTTGGTCCATACTATCAAGGAAGTACAACATTATACTATTTTCCTTAAATCTATTGGATATCTTTACTAACCTATAGCATGAAAACCTAAATTAATAAAAATCATCACATGGGTAATGGATATTAAGAAAAATCTCACATTTTGCCTTGGGTAATATTGGGAAACCAAAATGAATGAAACCATTGATACCATCAATATGTGTCTTACTTAAAAATTATAAAATAAACTGATTTGCACACAACATAGTGAACACAATGATAAAACTATAACAATGGTAGATGGCATTTCTTCAATAGATGATATTGAATCATTGTAAATGATGTGTCATAAGCATTAGTGGAAAAAAGAGGATCCTTGAGAAACATCAGATATATCTTTATCTTCTATGTAGAAGGATCCATCTGCATTCATTCCAATTGATCTTCATAAATCCAAATAATGAAAATGAACAAACTTAAGGCTGAAAAAATCAAATATTCCTAGAAATACAAACAATAAAATAATTAAAAAACAACAAAAAAAAGAATATTTTTAGTTTTTTTTTCTTATACATATGTTGTTTTCTCCATGTAACTAGATATCATATAATTCCTTTCCTATATACGCATACGTTTCATGCTTCATTGTAGTGTGATATGAGCATATCTAGATACATGATATTTATTCATACATATGTTAGGCCTTTCCACCACTCACTTCTTGAGTACTTTTAGGGAATTTACCTCTTTGGTCATGATACACCTAGGTTATATTCTTCTATAATCACTTTCCATTATCAAGTTTGAGCTTACATGCATCTTACACATATGTATAACCATGCTTATACCTTCCATGGTGTACATGATATGATATGTATTTAGTATTTATTTCAAACACATATGTTATGAACTAGTATGTTATGCTCATGTTGGTTGTTTATATTTATCCTAATTTTCCATTTTCCCACTTTATTCCAGTTAATTTCCTTGCTTAATATTATCTTTCATTTATTACTTGTTCATACATTTGAATATGTTTCATTATTTATGGACCCTGTGAATTTTGTTAACTATTTGGACATCTAAGCATGTCATTATTTATTGTTTGTGTACATTTGAATTTGTCATTATTTTATTTTTATACTTTTTACTAAGTCATGTCCTTTCGATTATGTGGTATTTGAACATGCCCCTTGTATGAGGTTTCCTTGGGCCATTTAATTGTTGTTTTATTTTTGATTGATCTTATGTGTTTGTCTTTTACTACTTTATGAGCTTAAAATATTACTCTATAGATGTTTCCATGATCTATATCTTGCTTATTAAGTCTTAATGTGATCACATATTACATGCTTCAATGTTATATCTATGTAGATATGTTATCCCTAAATGCTACATGATTCATAGATATATTATAAATTTATCTTATCCTTTTAAGGTAAGGTAACTACCAAATTCAATTTCCCTTAAACTCAAAATGGGAGCATATGAGTCAAGGTATGTGATAGAGGCATAAATTACATATTTTTCATAGTTTTAGATATCAATGGGGGCATGCCAAAAAGGCATGACCTCCACACTTATTCAATACTCAACATCTAAATATTATATTAGGGGAATGTTAGGGAAACATGTACTCCACATTTACACCAGTTCTCAGATTCTCTAGATTCAATGGGATAGTATCATAGAAACACATCCCCCATAGTTTTATCAATTTCATATTCACCATATTTCACAGTTATATGATTCAAATACATATTTTTGATAACATTATATACATTAGTACTATTATTACATCCAAATTTCATCTTGAGACATATATGAGGTGCATATGTTATGCAAAGGGCACCTAAAATTACAAAATCATGTCAATTTATGGATTTCAAATATTATTATGGATTATTATTATACCCATGGACTATTATAAATTGTTATCAAGATAATCTACTATAGTAGTTGGTTTACATCCATACTCAAATTGTAATTTTTTTTCTCATTTATTTACTAAATTTTCTTACATTTCTTGTAAATAATAAGGAAACCATCATGGGTCATATCATGTACATGAATGAATATGTCTATCATATGTTATTACAAAGTTTAATACTTTGCATTTCATTCTTAATTATAATAATAAGGTATGATATTAAAACATTTATTGCTAAAATTACACAAGATTTCAATATTCCTTTTTCATACTCTCTATCTTTCATATGGAATAATTTTCAAATTTATCATGATAAGAATGTTAGCAATATCATATTACAAGTCAAATCTCTTTATGCATTAAAGCACAAAATCATGTTCTCTATTCTTTCATTTCTATTTGTTATATGGAAAAGTCTTCAGATTAATCATATTAAACACATAAAATGTTATATTGAATATCAAAATTTTCTATGCATTCATGCACAATGTCACATTCTCTATCTCTTACATGCTATCTTTTCTATGGATTATTATTTATAAGTATATCTTTGCACAAATAATTACTCAAATTAGATGCATTTCACTCTACATCCATGCTTTCTACCTCAATACATATAACTCATTGGCTATTTTTGAGTATCTCCCTATCATTATTAGACACTAAAAAACACTATAAATTATATCTATCCCTCCCCCTTTCAAAACTGGTACATATATCTCTCATCCCACACCTTCTACTAACTCTATGCCTATAGAAGATCATGTGGTCCATGTTATCACCCATGTTTATGAAGATAGTCAAGTTGATTACACCCATAGCTATAGGTTCATCACATAGGCTAGCACCCCTTCAAATACATTCTCTATTCTTGAGATCCTTCAATGATCATATGTAAAAAAATATATGTTGTACATAGCCCTTCACAATACTAGAATCCCTATTTCAGTCAAACCAACCTATGTTGCATCTATCTTCAACATAGTGCAATGGACTGAAGAGCATATTTATTTTGACAAAGAGAATGTATCCCCGCAACACATAATTGAACAACACCAACCTCTATATTAAATTAATAATTAATGATGTGGGAATAAAAAGAGTGTTAGTTCATAACAGTTCAAGAATCAAAATTTGAAACATTTATTTTCTTAAATGTCTTAATACATAACCTCATTACCTAGACCATTCTAACATAAACATTAGAGTTTTTGACAACATCCCATGGAAAGTTATGGGTCAAATAACACTCAATCTTACCTTAGGGCCTAAGACACTACCAACTACTTACCAAGTCATGTCAAATGACCTCAACTATAATTTATTACTTGGTCATCCTTGGATTCATGATATGCATGTAGTCCCTTCTACACTCTATGCTTGTCTCAAATTTAGTCATAAAGGCTACATATACACATGCCCAATCAATAAAAAACCTTATAAATAATATTAGGTTGTTGACACTCCATAGAATTATATTATGCATTTTAATCTTGGTTATTCACCTATGTAACCCATAATTCATAATGTACCCCTCGACCATGTAACACATCAAAAAACTCCAAATTCTATAATAGAACTGACACCAAAGCACCAGTTCACCTCACCCTTTACACTTAAATTCCTTAATAAAATGGGATATCATGGTAAAGGCCTTGGAAATCATGAACAAGGAATCATTAATCCTATCGAGGAATCTACATAGCATGAAATGGAAGGACTAGGATATTAGTTTACTTATTCTCATAGTAAACCCTTTTTCACCACTTCAAAGCATATCAAGTTTTGTCTTCTCACTACATCAGTAAATTGTACCATTAATCATACTTCAACATTATACTTAATCTACCCTGATCTCATTAATTATATAGTTTCACAAGACATATTCACATTAGATGAATTTTCCAATGATGAATCCCTCCTACGATTTCTCAGAGCATATGAGAACCTCCCATCTTGTTATCATAAAAAAAAATTTCCTCATCACAAAAGTGCCCATGCATATTTTATATAAATTCTAAACTCACCCTAAGATATACCAATTGATTCAAAAAATGATATCCCTACCACTCCTTAACAACTTGATCATTCCACATTACTTAATAAAGAAACCATAAATTTCAATTTCAAAACCAATCAAGATCCCCACATTGCCTTATTAGTTGTTGCCCTCTAAAAAGAAGAAGATATAGATATGTATCAAAATTTAATAGATTTCCTAGACCTCTTTACTTGGTCTTACTCAAAAATGCCAGAAATTGATACATCTATCACCATCCATTAGATTCTTTTATACCCAGATGTTAAACCAATTAAACAAAAAATTTACAAAATACATCCTAAGGTTGCTCTCTTGGTCAAAGATGAAATCCAACACCTCTTAAATGCTATATTCATTCAAATAATATCACACCTTGAATGGATTTCCAACATAGTCCCTATAGTCAAACCTAATGGATAAATTTAGTGTTGTTCTAATGCTTGAGATTTAAATAAAGCATGCCAAAAAGATTATTTTCCTTTGCCTAATATCGATATGATCATGGATTCTACAATAAGGTATGAAAATTTATCATTCATGGATGGATTTTTTAGATATAAAAAAATTAATATCACTGAAGAAGATCAAGGAAAAGCATTTTTTACAACACCCTAGGGCACATTTTGTTATATTTTCATGCCATTTGGATAAAAAAATGTTGGAGACACATATCAACGTATCATGACACATATATTTCACATTTTAATTCACCATACATTCAAGGATTATGTTGATGATATATTATCTAAATCCAAGCAATGACAACATCATGCTATTGATTTAGAAATGATCTTTTAATGACTCAGACAATACAATATCAAACTAAACCTAAATAAATGTGTGTTTGGAATTACATCATGTAAAATCCTAGGTTTCATTATCTTTGAGCATGGAATATAAGTTGACCCTAAGAAATTCAAAGTAATTATCTATATTCCACCTCCCACCAACTTAAAAAAAATTCAATCCCTACATGGTAAGATCCAAGCAATCCATCATTTCATAGCTCAACTTGTTGATAAAACTCAAAATAATACATGGTTTATTTGGGACCATGTTTGTCAAGAAATATTTGATAAAACCAATCAATATCTTCTTAATCCACCTATTTTAGTACCACCTATCCTAGACAAGCCTTTCCTAATATATATCTCAACAACATATCATGCATTTGGAGCACTCTTCACACAATGTGATGGTCAAAATACTAAATAAGCAGTTTATTACATCAGTTTTACATTATTTTATTATGAAAAGAAATATTTCCCAATACAAAATCTATGTCTCACATTAGTGTTTGCCACACAAAAAATATGACATTACATGGTCAATAATAAGACTGAAGTTATCACAAAAGTAGACCCCTTAAATTTCCTATTGACTAAACCACATCTTTTTGGTCACATCACAAAATGGGTTATGTTATTAACATAATTTAACATAGTCTTCTAGAAATCAATAAAGGGCCAAGTCATCATAGACTATTTGGTAATAGAACCACTATTAGATACCAAACCTCTTAGTGACATATTTAGAGATGATTTCACCACATATTATACTCATTTGGATATCTGGACTATGTTCTTTGATGGCTCTTAATGTGTATATAGTGTAGGGGTAGGTATTTTGTTTATCAATCCTTCTAGTCACATAGTTATTATAGCATACTGATTAATTTTCTCCTATACCAACAACATAGCAAAATATGAAGCACTTATATTATGAATGTTCACTACCCAATCTCTCCAAATCAAATCTATTCTAGTCTTCACTGATTTCCAAATTATGGTTAATCAAGTCAATGATGTTTATCAAATAAAATAAGAACACCTTATCCCACACCATAACATGGTATAGTGTTTGTCATCATAATTCAACTATTTTTTTTATAAAAATCATCCCTAAAAAAGAAAATAGATATGCAGATGTAATGGTCAGTGTTGCATCTCTAATTCCTATCAACATCAACAATGATCACTCTATCTTTATAATTAAATGATTATAATCACCATCAATATCCAACACATACTTGATTTCTCTTTCCATCTTAGATATTACAAAAATTTATGCAACCCTAGAATGGTTCTCTAATATTTATAACTTTATACACAAATATATTACACCAGACACTTTCTCTCAAAATGACAAATGTAAGTTAAAAAAATAATAAATCCACTATGTAATCATTGGTAGGGACCTTTTTAAGTGATCATTCAATTGACACTTACTATGATGTTTAACCTCAGAAGAAGCCAAAATTACTCTAACTCAAATACATGATAGTGAATGTGGTGGTCTCTTTAGTGGAAAAGCCATGTCACACAAATTACTTTGACAAGGGTACTACTGGCCTACCATGGAAGATGAATGTTTATGATATGCAAAGCTATGAAATAAATTTCAATGACACAGTAATCTACAATATGCACTATCATAATAACTACAACCTATAGTCTCTCTATGGCTCTTCATGTTATGGGGATTTGATCTCATTAGAAAAATTAACCCCAAATCTATTGATGGACATAAGTTCATAATTACAGCTACCGAATACTTTATAAAATGGGTGGAAGTAGTTCCACTTCAATCTACCATAGGTGAAGATATTTAAAGTTTTATCATGACTCATATTATTTCATGCTTCGAGCAACTGGAATCTATCATCTCTAATAATGGAACATCATTCAAGAACAAAAATATTAAAAAAAAAATTACCAAATACAAAATTAAGCATACATTCTCCACTCCATATTTCCCACAAGGAAACAGTCAAGCAAAAGTTACTAATAAAACCATCAATAGCATCTTAAGCAAAATAGTGACAAAATTTGGAGATGATTGGCATAATCAACTAGTTTTATCATTATGGTCCTATTGCAAAGTATTTTTATGCCCATATGAGCTACTACTTATTCACTCAATTATAGCATAGAAGTAGTTTTACCATTAGAATTATAAATCCCATCTCTCTGTGTCTCCCTTAAAGGTATTCTCACTGATAAACAGTATCATGAAAAGAATCTACACTAGCTTAAATAGTTAGACCATACATGCATTCAAGCTAAAAAACACCTCAGAATCTACCAACAACATAAACAACGATCCTACAACATATGAGTTTACACCAGATAATTTGAAGTTAAAGAAATTATTCTCAAATAAAACCTTCACAATGTCAATAACAAATAAGAAATCAAAGGAAAATTAAAACCAAATAGTCTAGTTCCATATATTATTATCAAAAATCTTAGCCCTAAAGTGTATTTTCAAGCCTCCCTTGAAGGAAAGAAACTCAAAAACCCAATGAATATCATGCATCTACATAGATTTTATGTCTAGTAGGCCATTTTACATGTTACAATCTACATAATTTTTGTTCAAAGCTTAATTATACATAGATTATTTCAAAAATACAAAAACATTAAAATATATCAAAAACACAAAAACATTTTAATTATATTCATCATCCATGCTTTACATTGCTACTACTATGCTAGGACTTACATTTCTTGTTTCATACTATTGTTTGTCGATTTATCTACATTACCATACTTCACTTGATCTTCTTTGAATGTGTGTAGTGATATCCAAATCCTTGACTTCTTCACTCTACCCATTAAGGAGGCATCCTACTTCTACATTTGAGACATAAATATCTATACATACCCACTAGGGGAATCTTTTACATGACTACACCATGTAGGTTATGTCATTCCTATACTACACACTCTAATTTATCATGCTAATGTACATTAATTACTAGATTACATAGACTACTATATCAAAATTTCACTATTATCTCATACTTATGTATCTCTTTAGCATATACCTAGTCTTATACTAAACATGTCTTGCGTAATTTCACTCTTGCTTTGATTAGTTAGATGTGACTATATCTTTCCAATTATTACTTACTTTCTCTTTTTTCTAAGCATAACTTGTTGGATTGCATTCTTATTTATTTCTTGTATCCTATGTGTACCTTAGGACATTTGTTAATGCCCTTTGCTTTTATTCATGTGTGTGTACTTTTGGACATTTGCCAATATCCCTTGATTTTAATATTTTATATGCCTATGGCCCTCATGCCTATCTTTCTTGTTCTATGGTATGTGTATGTAGCATCTAAATATGCCTTGTATGTTTACTTTCTAGTATGAGTGGCATGTGCCCATGTCCCTTGTTTGCTTAGCCCCTCGACCACCCTTGTATGCTTCTTGATTCTTACTTTGTATGCTTGTTGATTGATTATTGATTTTTGTTTGCAAATTATAGGATCCATATCATGCATTTCCTTGATTTTTTGGATGCCATGATAGACATCATGCTCCATCCCTCCTTGAAAACTAACAACTAACAACTAACAACTAACAACTAACCTCTAACATTTCTATTTCTAGTTCAATACATTACACATATTATTACATTCTTTTATATATCTAGGCATGCCCCTGTTGATCTAAAAATCTCTCAATAAAAATATTACTATATCTCAAGATATATTTTTTATTATCATTGCTATATCATGTATATTTTTATCTTGACACACTTTCAAGGCTTCTTCTTCTGAGGTCAGTCATTACAACGTACTTATTCCTACCCTTAAAAGAGGGGGCAACAAACAAGGGTTTTGTCATAGAGATCAAAGATCCTAAGTGGTCAAAACAAAAAAAATTAGAACACTCAAAATAGAATATAGACATTAGACCAGGTAGAATAAAATCCAAACATTAGACCAGGTAGAATAGAATCTAGACATCAGATTAAGTAGACATAAGAGAATCTAGAATGGTCATCAGATTTGGCCTTAAACAACAATGCTAAATTTAGACTACAATATTAGATAGTAGGGTATCCTATTTTTGGTGTTCTTGTCTAGATAGTATAAAATTTAGTTTTTACAAAAATAGACATAAAGGTGAGATCAGTCATAGGTTTGTCATTATAACACAGTCTAGATTCAACATATTTTAGTATAGTTTTTGCTCATAGAATCTAGATATAATGGGAATCATATGTAGCATGATGGATCTCACCTCCAATCTATTATTATGCAATTGATATAATTTCTAAATTAGAATCCATGTTCTAGAAATTCATTATTGGGGCCAATATGCATGGCACATTGGTCCTCCCCTTTCTCCAAGTTTAGTTTATCTTCCAAGCATTTCTTAGTAGTTGCATTCCTTTCTCCATTTTTAGGTGGTTGGCATCCTTTTTAAAGTTTGGATTTCATATAATTTTTACTTCCTAATTAGTTGAGTTCTCGAGTTAGCGTCCATATAATCCTATTGCACTAGTCTTGGAGTGGCTCTCATACAATCCTAGTTTATATCTTTTCTAAATGGCCAGGAATGGCCTAGTTTCCAACATACATTCAACTATCCATGCCAACATCATGAGATTATAGTACATTCATGGGCTTTAAGAGGCATCTCATATGACATATATTTCATATTGGTATTACTTCATGGGGCAATGATGGATCCAAAGCTTTAACTAACCTTTGTATTCTTGAGCCACCTATTCAAAGGGATTAAACACATAGTCCAAACATTGATTGACATACACATGATTCTTTAGCTTCACTTAGTAGGTGATGATAGATCCAAAAGGCCTACCTTTGCATTCTTGAGCCACTTTCTAAGGAATTAAGCACTTATTTTTGTTCATGATATAACTTTTGGTACAACACACACCTAGCACAATCTACCATCAAAATAGGTTTTATATTGGTTCGCATACCTAGTGAGATGTATTTGTTCCTTTCTCTTCCTCTCTCTCTTACCTAGATTTTTTACATTATTATTTTAGATAAAACATATCTAGTAAGAACTAATCTAGTCTATTTTTTTCATTATAGATTTACACTTCACATCATGCTCTCTCTACGCACATCTAACATCACATAGCTTCATGAGCTTCACATTTATAGGTAGGTTTAGGTATGCTTTATTTTTATTTTTTTATTTTATCCTAGTATTTCACTTTTATTCATCACTATAATAAATGGGGGGGTAAACTTAGTCATATTAAATGAAAAATTTGGTTACTTGAGTATGAATAATGACACCCTATCCATATGTCCTCCTACTTACTTGCACAACACTTTTAGGCTCTTCTTTCACTAATTCCCAGTCATCCATAGCCTTCCAAACTTAACCCTTTTATACCTAGGTGTCTCTCTTAGGCCTTGATCCATCCCCTCATGTCTCATTCCCTTTAGACAATAGTACCCAAGTTAGATAGGAGCATCGAAACCCAAGGTGTCCAATTTTTAGTGCTATTGTCTAAGTGAAATAAAGGTTTTATTGGTCATTTTATCCCATATCCTTATCCTAATTCATGTTGGCCTAATGTGAATTCATTTAACCCATGATCATTAAATCCCCTATAAAAGGACATTCAAAGTCCATTTAGAAGGGTTGACACTCATTTACAAGAGAGAATCAAGAATACTAGCAAGATCACTCAAGCACTTATCCCTATTCTCTTCATATATCCATCCAATAGTATTTCAAACTTATTCAAACCCTCATACCCATCCCTAGTCATTCCAAGTATACCTAGTTTTATATTTACTTGCATTTTCATCACATTATTTCACCAATCACTTCAATGGGAGAACTACATATAGCTTGATCCCTCCTTAGAGTATTGATATGTAGGCAGCATGCCCACACATATGGTGTGAAGTGCATCTAGTTTATCCTTTACACACTAACCCATTTTTATCTATTTTCTAAAGTTTTATTTAATTTCATAAAAGACATAAGCACATGAAGAATCATTTCTATAGGGAGTTTTCTTGATAGTGAAGATATGAAATTTGGTACACAAGCTCACACAAATGTTATAAATAAAACATAGAAAAATCATATCTTTGTGAGTAATTTAGATAACAACACCAAGACCAAGACTATAACATTAGATAGCAAGGTGTCTTACTTTTAGAAATCTTGTCCAATTAAGAAACAAAATCTAGATCTCAGTTTATGATAGTGTCACAGTCATGTTCCTCTAGTATCAAACTCTGTCTCAATCATAATAACCTAGAATAAGCTAAGTCATATTTTATCTCACTTATTATTATTTTTAGAAAAGGAAAAAATATAATTAAATCACACAAATTATTAGATTAATTATGCATATTATTTACTAATTTTATCATATTTTAAACCCTTTATCATTGAGGAATAAAACACTTCATTTCTCAAAAATAATAAAATAACCTTTCAATTCTAGACATGTTTGTTGCCTAAAGGCTCAATTTTACTATCTATTTGTACGTAATTAATTCTCTCTTAGTCTAACCATTTTTATTTTTATGACCTATAATTCTATACTAAGTAAAAATATATAAACATGATTTTTATCCTTCATTATGAGTTCTAGACATTTAACTATTTTATAGCTTCCTAGACACTTACATCAAAGTCAAACACTTGCATCAACACATTTGTCTAGTTTTACTACAAAGTTTCAAGTTCCTAAAATTCATCCAATATGAAAAATGAATGTATCATAAAGGTTGGAAAAAGTTATTTAATGTGAGATATTTCCAAAGGTATTGGTATATATATACAAGTTTGACCCCGATTCATTCCTCACCTATAAATCACCTAGAACTCACAAAGCAACATACCACGAAACACTTAATCAAGCATTAAAGTGAAAAAAACTACTTTATTCATCCCTAATTATATATTATTCATAGGATTAGTATTTACATAGATATAAATCATTAAAAGATAAATTCATGAGCCATAGTTTCCAAGTTTCAAGCTAAGTCATTGCATTTATTTTCTTATCATAAATTACATCTTTGTGCACACATAAACCAATGCATAGGAAATAAATACATTATTTTTATAACCTTTTCAAATTATTATATATGTAGGTATAAACCATTGACAAATGGGTCCTTTGGGAAGTTAACACCATGAGATGACTAACCCATTTTTCCACAGTCACTCTAAGGGTGAAGTGATAGGGTTTTATAATTTGACAAAGAGTGATAACCTATGTTCATGATTTTAAGACATAAAAATAAAGGTGAAAGAAAAAATAGAAGTTTTAAATTTATGGCATATATATCTAATTAGTATTTTATACATGACACCTACCTTGAATTTAGACACCTACATCGATGTAATTGCCTAGATCTTTTGCAAGTATCCAAGGCCAAAAAAATATTATCAAAATATAATGAGATCATCTTAAATTCCACTTTCATATTTTTATGGATAAAAACTATTTTTGCATAGTAAACCAAGTAAGTATCATTCGATTCTAATTCATTGAAATATCTATCAATAGTTGTACTTTGTTATTTTTAGAAATATTAGTTATATAAATTAAAAATTCTATTTGTGTGAGGTTTATATTAATTTTTTTACTCATTAGATTAGTTAACCATCCTTGTATAAAATTTAATCTATTCCCCTTAACCCTTTATAACCCCATGTATCTAAATTTAGGGTTAAATAATATAAGCAAGATGCCCCCAACATAGTGTATCACACTGGAAGAGGAAAGGTCCAACATTTGCATGTTTAAGATATCATGGGTCTAATGTATCATTGTATCACGTTCAAGTACCCATAAAACATATATGTGTATATTCATGATATGTTATCTACTAATATAGACTAAACAACATATGTAAAATCTCTAATACATGTGAAAAGTTAAATAGTTTTGGTACTTTTGAGTTATATAAATTATTTTGTATTTTCATGAACATTTGTTTTTTTAAACTTTTAGAATATTTATAGAAATCAAATAAAATATTCAATGATATAAATATTGAGATGAGAATATATGTGAAGTGATAAATTAAAAACATTTCTTGTATCATGTTATTTTGGTAAGTTTGTACTTACTATCTTTGGTTCAAAGATATTTTTATTTATTAGTAGTAACCATGGTTTTTTAGTTTAACATTATATTTAGTAAAAATGAACTACTATGTAGTAAAATAGAGCATGTTTTAGATCCAAGTGTGTCATTCCATTGAATAGATCCAATACAACAATTAGATGCAATATCTTTATTTATGTGTTTTAATATAAAAATTAGATGTAGTACCTTTATTTATGTTATTAATGCAATGTCATATAGACATAAAGAATTTATAGGAACATCTATTGAATTCACAAGTTGGGTCAACTATGATATTTTGACCTTGTTTTCCATATATGCAAGGCTCAATAATTTTATTATTTGAGGAATTATTTTTAATTGCTTCATATAGTGGCACACATTTAACATTTTTGATGTATGTCTTGATTTTTTTGTAAATGTTCCTTTTGTAATTATTATTATTAGAAGTTTTTGTTTTATGATTCCATTTTTTCATTTTCCTTGGACATGTATCCATTTTTACGTCATGTTATCTTTCATTAACAAAATGAATATGTATCTTTGAATTATTTGTATTAATATTTTCAATATATCCCAATCCTTGACAATCATTATGATTAGCTATGGAGATAGGATGAGTGATGACTTGATATTTTTTTCCCAATCCTTGACCATGATAACCAAAGTGTTATAAATATTTTTGTCCAAAACCATATTGTTTTGAAATTTGAGTATCTTTATTGAGAGGTATATTTGTATCCTTTTCACCTTGATCACTTTGCAACATTATTTGTTTTAAATTTACCTTTAGAAACTGTTCTTGCTCTAATTTTTTCATTTACAACTATTTTGGTTTTGATTATCTTTTGGTAACTATATTTGATGTTTTAGCATTTTTATTGTAGGATAAATACTCATAATGTAATTGGGATACTTGATTTATGTATCTATTATATGATTACGACTATTAATTGTACTTTGTATTTTTTATTCAAGGCTAACAAAAAGTTATATGATTCCCATGCATTATATGATATGCACAATAATATTTTGAACTTATAAGAGGGTGTATAGTAGGTAATTAGATCAATTTATTTTAAAGAATTTCCCTTAGAATATTATTGGCATTTTATTCACTTTTTGAATCACTTGCTTTAGATTTATTATGTTTTATATTTTTATTTGGATATGAAATCTTGTTAGGCATAACATTTCTAGATGAAAATACAAACAAATGATTAACACTAGCATATTTTTTATATTATAAGTATGTAATATGATTTTCCAATGATGTGATAGTTGAAGTGAAATGTTGATTTCAATTTTTTAACTCTTTTATTAACTTTATAATAGTGATGGCTTGATATTTTAGGGATTTATAATCATAGACCCTATTTACTTTAGATTGAATATGCATACACACGTTATTTAAAATACATATGGGAGGTGGAGGGGTTTGAGGAAGGAAATATTAATTACCTTCATTTGAAACCATAAGGTGGTCCACCTTACCCTTTAGAAGAATGATAACTTAGACTTGGTTAGAGGGATGGTATATATTACCCTCCTTAGGGTGAAGAGGAATAGGTTAAATATTATTTCAATAAGAATTGTAAAGAGAGATTAAATTAGGATCTTATTTTGAATTAATTTATTTATATTGACCAATTTGTGTACTCCATTATTTATATATTTGAATCATTTTTAAATGTATGGGAAATAAAAATAAATTATTACCACCAAATCCTCAAAGCCCAAACATAGTTGCTACTCCCAATGGAGCCAAACCATCTTTGAGTAATGGCCCACAAGAATAGGATCCTTATAAAAAAGATCCCCCTTAAGTTGAATCCCTAAAATTGGTATAAAATCTCTGGGTATTTAACACCCCTCTAGCTAATAGCATCTTATCCTAAGGTTACAAGGCCTTTGTTCCTAGTTCTTCTAAATTTTTAGACTCATATCCAACCACTCTTCCACTTCTTGCTTGCCGAGATACACCAAAACACTCTCTCAACCCTCCTCAAAGGAGTGAGAAGATGAAAGAAGGAGAGTACTAGGTTGACCCTACTATGAGGAAGTAATGTGATGAATGGATGGACTATGATAGGTAAGAGAAACACCCACTCCAAAGTCACAAATGTAGTTATTACTCCTAAATGAGGTAAGCCATCTTGAAGTAATGGCCTATAGGATCAGGATCCTACTGAAAAAGAGCCCCTTTAGGCTAAATCCTTAAAATTGGTAGAAAATCCTAGGGTGTTTAACACCACTCTAGTTGATAACATCTTATCCCAAGGTTTGTAGGCCTCTGTGCCTAGTTCTTTTGAATTTTTAGACTCACAATCAGCCACTCCTTCACTTCCTACCTAGAGGGATACACCCAAATGCTCTTGTAGCCCTCGTAGAAGGAGTGATAAGGTAGATTAAGGAGAGTACCAGGTTGACCCTCTTATGACGAAGTAATTTGATGATTTTTTTAGTGCTAATAGTGGACACTTTCTGTAGAATCTATATGATACCTTGGAAGTGCTAGACTCGGACGACATATCCCTCAACACCAATCATTTATGAACTATTTTTCATGGAATTTTTAGGGTCTCATAGACCTAAAATGTAAGTTTGTTGTGCATTATTTTACAAGGAAGTTTCTTGAGATGGACATTCTCTATCTGAAAGAAGTCTAGGTAGAATATTTTTTATTAATATTGTCATTAATTCCATTTAGCATGATAGTATCATTTTTCATATCAACCATGGTACAAGATGTGGAGGGGTGATCACATTCATTTCTCCAAAGTGGCATCCATGATTAGTACAATCTAGCATGGACCCCACTAGCTAGATAGTATGGGTTATTTTTAGCATTGAAAGCCACCCTTTTGGATTTATTAATATTTATGCCTTAAATGATACCTTAGATCATACCCATTTATGGTCATGGATAGTAGATGATCTCCTTGATTCCCATTGGGAATTATGTGGTGAATTTAATATGATGGCATCTAGCAAAGACAAAGTATGCCACTTGCCTATGAGATGGGAAGCTTGAAAAAGGGAGGCATGGTTTTACATGTGCACTAAATAGGATATTTTGACCCTAATTTAACCTATTGGCCTGTAAATGGAGTTTAGTACACTTGGATTAATTTTAGGGAACTCAAATTCTAAATCATCTAGATAGGGAAACGATGTCCACCAAACCCTACTTCTCTTTTTATAATGGTTTTTTTCCTTTAGTGCAGGTGCTACCAAATTTTGGGCTTTTTGACCACTCCCTTATTTGGTTCAAAGTGACATGGTAGTTTATGAAACCCAAATTCCACAAAACACAACTATTCCTTAACACCTCCTTCCTCAAACATGGGCTCATGAAGGCACACATTAGGAGATTTTGGAATTTGGATCCATGTCCTTCCTAAGAATCTAGTTGGATTATTTGGTGGGATGATGCCATCATAAAGACCTCTCACTTTCTATAAATCTATGGCCACCAACTTGCTAAAATTTAGAGACACTCTTACTCTGCTACTACCTTATAGCTAAGCCATGTGGATTTATCCCTAGAAAAGAGTCCATTCAATGATATCTTATATATGATATTTGCATCCTTAGATAACCACATTTAGATTATAGACAACTACAATGGCTATAGAGCCCAAGTCAAAGCTATGCTTTATTGGCTTAAGATATGCGATAAAGCTTCAAAGGAGTTGTTCCAAATGTTGTGAGCTAAGAACTTAAAGAAGAAAATTCAAGTCATCTCTGAGGCTAGAAATAAACTCACCTAAACCCTATAAATTATGCAAGATTTTATCTACCATTATCAGTAAGTGTTCAAATCTCAAGCATCTTTGGCTGAGCATGAAATTTCCATTCAATAATGCCTCATATTGGTTCCATACAAACTCAGTCCTACCCAATGGGTGGCTTGATATAGGTCCCTCACTATTGAAAATTTGAATGAGGTAGTGTCTCACATAGATAATGACAAAGATCTTGGCATTGATGGCTTCCCTTGTGAATTCTATAAATCCCTTTGGGACCTTATGGGTATTGACTTGCATAAAGTTTATCAAGAAACATTTCATGCACATTATCTAAGTAAAAATATAAATAAAGCAAATATTAAATTCATACCTAAGCATGAAGATCTAAAGTTGATTTGTAACTAGTGGCCCATCACCATCCTCAATATCTCTTTTAAAATCATCGTGCATCAGAAATAAATGGGTTTCATCAGGAGCCTTTATATTTTGGATAACACCATTTTAATCTAGGAAGGGATAGATTGGGATAGATTATTGAATAAAAAATCTATATAAATTAAAATTTACTTTGAAAAATGTTATGACTGCATCGAATGGCCATTTATACTAGCCATGCTTTGAGATCTGGGCTTCAAGCCCATCTTCATCCAAACCATATCAATGCTTTTTATCGATGACTCAAACATCCTCTCCATTAATGGAGTTATCTCTAAGTAATTTTTCTTATTTTATTTTATTCATCAAGGTTCTTATTGGATCTTTCCTTATATGTGCTTACAATTAAGGTTTTTATATATCTACTTAATAATTCCCAAGCTAGGGGCCTTGTTAATGGAATTCATCTCCCTCCTGATATCACAAACCCACAAGAATATATGAAACTTATTAATGTATAATTTTTAGATGAATATTTCCTTACTCTCATTGAGGATGAATCTAATGTGGACTATACCTTATAGTGTCTCCACACCTTCTGCCTCACCTCTAGCACCAACATCCAATGGAAGAAAACTCATTTCTATAGACAATCTTACCTCCCTCTACTAACATAGGCTACTAAATTTTTGTTGGAAGTGGATCTAACATGATGAGATATTTAAATTTGTTATGTAAATATCTCATTCATAGAGTTTCTAAGAATCTATAATACTAGGTGACCAAGTATCTTTCGTTAGCAAGAAAATTTCAAATCTGTTCATAAATTCTTATGACTACCCATTTGTACTACTCATGTTGGGTTCCCTCTAAAAATTCTTACCATAAGTTAGATAAATTGCTCAAAGATTTCCTTTCGGCCATTTCCCCCCAAGGTAAAGGATTACATAGGGTGGCCTACGGATATTATTACCTCATGCATGATTTCAAAGGGATGAGGCTCATTGACATAGCCTATAAAATAACTACCTTATGTTCTAAATAGATTATGTGGGACATTGAGGGACAAGAATATAAGAAGGTGTTGTTAATAAATTGTATCTCCTTAGGTTTAATTAAGGTCAATAAGGCCTAGAATGGGCTTGGCTTCCCCAATTTGCTCCTCATTAAGTATCTCATACAAACCATAGGGTCTTTTGTGGAAAAAAGCATCTAAAAGACTTGGGAAAATATTAATCCATGGCTTCTCTAGAATAGTTCTAGATTTTGAAATGGTATATCTACTAACACCCATTCTCTATGGTGTTCTCCCATTTTTAATCAATATGAAGTGCCCTTGGTATACCCTTGGATCAATACTCTCAAGCTTTTATGTAGAGGAATTCATACCATCTAGGATATATTTTATAGGCAATCTCACTCTTGGCTATGTTGGGATGAAGTGAAATACAAATTTTGGTTAGCCAATATGGATAAAGAATCCTACCAGGAGATTCTAAATATCATGTCAACCTATATGCTCTACAAAATCTTGGTCCACTCTACTCAACCATGGTGGAAGGGTTGGAAGTGGTATATAGAGACCCATTTTTATAATTACACTCCTCAACTTGGCTATGGTTGGCTCACCCCCCATTTTCCCATAGTGGACAAGCTTAACAGCCATTGAGAGCTATACTCATTTTTTAAAATATCGAGCTTTCACTTCAACACTATCTGGGGGGGCTTGTGTGGATCCCAAGCTTTCTCATTTTACTTGGTGTATATTTCACCAAGGCTTACCCATCATCTAGTCAGGAGTCTACCTACCAACATGCCCTTTCTATGGCCACCTTGAAAATTTTCCTCATATTTTATAGTACTATTTCAATGATCAAAGTGTCTACACTTGGATCCATGATCTCGTCAGACCTTTCCAATCCAAATTTTTTCATTGGCAACACATCTCCTTAGAGATAAACCCATGATGCCATTCATATACTTAAAATTCTAGCATGATTTAAAAGTGGATATTCTCTTATGGCTTTGGAAAGAAATAAATCATTATGTGTTTAATAATGCTTATATTGATTGTAATGTTTCTACTGTAAGGACATAGGAAGAAGATGATTATAGGGACATAGCTCAAGCTACTGGCTAGGAGCCTATTCTAGATGGAAATGACTTGCCAAGATTGGGTTGGCATCCAGATGATATGAACCTATTACCTTCTATCCTTGCTCTTGCTACTTAAATTTCTCTTTTATTATGTGAATTATTCCTAGGCTTTGTCTAAATGTTAGTGATACTTTTGTTTCTAGATCCTAGGGTTTTCCTACTGTGATTGCGTGGTGTGATCTCATACCACATATATTTTTTTTAATTATTTGTATATTTATATTTAATTAATATATGGATATTTTTCATCAAAAAAACTTTAAATATTACCATCATATATTATCAAATGAAATAAGTACTCGGTGTATCCATATTAAACATGATTGATTCCTTTTTAATAAACATAAATCTAATTTTTAAAACATTTTTTAACTTATAAATAATAAATCATAAAATTTGGAAACCCTAGATCAAACTAAGATTTTTCATGAGGAGACACAGAGTTTAGGTTCACCCAAATGTTAATGAATTTTTAGAAATAAGGGTGGGGAATAATAGACTATTCAAAAGTTAGATAACCTAATCCTAAAAGTAGTCCAGTTAAATAATTTAATTTATGATATTCATTTATAATGTTGACTTAATAAAACACTAAATATATAAATTATAATGCTAAATAGTAAATTGATTATAAAATCACAAATAAAAAATAATACTTAGCTTATATAATGATGCATAGATATATCTAATATATATAGATGTGGATATAATTTATCTAATGTTTAGGGATTAGTCATAAAATTCTATAAATATTATTTTTGGATTCTTAGACATTTGAAATACCCTATGGACCCTTGCATCAATGTTATTATCTAAATATTGAAGTAATTATCCTATAAATAATGTCCATTGTCTCAATATGTGACAACTTGGTTATTTTTAGGCTTTCTATCACCTTTTATTTGATGTATATATATCTTTTGCATAGGTTATCGATGATTTTTGTAGATTGAAACCTTATCTCTCGACCTTATATTAGTGTACCTTTCTTAAAATAGGTTAACACGATCATGGTGTTTAGATAACCCCACAAACCCCTCTATCAATAATCACTACTTATTGAGCCAATACTCCAAAGAGACCCTGATAATTATGTATATTTCTCATATGTGTGGTAATTTGTGTGCACAAGGGTTAAATATATTATATAAAAATTCATGTGATGATCTAGCTTGTAACTTGAAAAATATGGCTCATGGGTTGTCTTTTTATTGCTTCATACCTATATTATGACTTCTCCTATGCTTGATTGAAAATAAGGATGAATATGGAAGAATACATTAGTTGTGAAATTGATTGATTAAGATTGATTGTGTGATTTATTTATAATTTATAGATGTCCAAATGAATTGGCTTTGACTTATATTTATACTAGATATTGTGAATTATCCTCATGGAATGGTTAATTAAATTCTTAGGCCAACCCATACACATCAAGAATTTTAAAAATTTGAGTGTTTCTAAGGTAGGGACACTTGTGTTGGATCAAGTATAGTTTCATCTATGCTAGAATTTTAACCAAATTGTAACTATCGAGGATGAAGGAAAGTTTTTGAGGTTTTTTAACTAATTGTGAAACATATATATTATATTTTATGTGTTATATGGTTATAGGTGATCTAGATATTTATAGTAATCAATATTGGATAATGAACTAAGTAATTAGACCTAGTGACATGGTGAGTGTATGATTTTTGGATACAAGGAAGGTCAAACTAAAGGGTAGAGTAACTTTGAGATATATTTTTCAAGTTTACAAAACTAGTTTAACATATAAATCCAATTTTAATCATCTACAATTATAGAGGTTTGACACTTTATATTTTAGTGTGTATTCAATTAGCTTTTATTAATGCATATATAATTGGATATTTATATTTTAGTGTGTATACAATTTTGACAAAAGATGAGAATATATTGTACCACCCAAATAATAATATTAATAAAAATCAAAGTGAAGAACTAAAAAAAATGGCACTTTAAAAAAAATGGCACATCGAAACGAGCTCCATACAGAATGTTATGTGCTTTGCAATTCATTCCAATCTACATTTTGTTAGTTTTTTCACAAAATAAATTCATCCCTTAACAATTTTTTCAAAAATTTTTTTTTTTTGCACAATTTTGTTTTTAAAAAAAAACCTATAAAACATGTTAACCCTCCCTTATTGAGAGTGACCATGAGATAAATCACCTATGTTACCAAGGGATAAAATTAATAAAGTGGGTATCATATGATGCACACGTATTATCCACTAGTGTAAATGATGCATACAATGTACATGAGGTATAGATTGGTGTAGTAAAATATGTAGGTATGTAGATGCACCATTACATATAGTTACATATAGTTGAGGTATTCAAATCATACATTAAAACATAGTATCCACCATTGTGCAATACACAAATGTAGTAGGGAGACCATTAGAGGCCATAAATTATACATTACAATAGGTATATCCTATGGTAGTACACAAGTGAAGTGTTTAGAAAAAATGTTAATGAATAAATGTAGTGTGTAGGTGTAATTGGTGCAAGCCACAACAATACCCAAAGTTGGAGTACACAAATATTATTACAAGTGTAATAAGTCATATGTTTATGTATCCCTAAAAAACCCTCATGTAGTACACCACATAGAAAAACACAGTACATTGATGTATGTAAAAAATGGTCATATATATCTATAAATATATTTAAAACTGGTGTCTGTAACAAAAAATGGTAATAGACATGATATTTTTTGAAAACCCAAAAAATATAGATTTTTATAAAAATCACTACTCCTTAGAAATCATACAAATTTCTTTTAAAAAGCCAATAAACCCTCAAATAAAAGGCCATATTTTACCATCTCAAATCATGGTTGAGTTTATAGTTATTTCTATGTTCATTCCATGTTCCAAACTCAATGGTGTTATATATTTTTCTAAAAACACATTGATTGATAAATGACCTAAAAAACCACTTACACAACTATTTTTTTATCATTATTTTCACATTATCCAAAACATCCAAGGATGTGGGAGAATAACATAATCAAATAAAAGAGGATAAATATTATACAATCCTAAATAATCAATATTATAAAATAATTACAACTAATAAAGGTGTTTGGTTACCATAACATGTTTTGCTACCATGTCAGAATGGGCCACAATTGAGGATCAAGGATCGCCACATTTTAATTTGACTAAACATCATGTTGAAATATAGGAACCAAATATAATTATAATATCAACCTATATTTATAATCAAAAATGTCTTTGAGTAAAGGTACATAAATAGAAGAAGAGAGGCATAAATCCACCTACATTTGGCAATGTCAAAATAGGTAGGTGACAAATAAATAGTGAGTGTCATATACTAAATGTCAACATTAGTTCCTAAATGATTAGAAAATACACACCAATCAAGTTAAATAAAATTTAGACATTTGCATGTGCATATTAATGACCTTACTATTAAACTAATAAATCTAAATAAATGTGTAGTAAAAAACATAAAATGTAATAAAAATTCTATATTAACAGCCCAAAAAAGACATTATCAATTATTCATAACTAAATTTGAGTGACTACAACATTGTATTGTTTAGTTAATCTCTTGGTTTGAAAATGATAGATAAAAAGGTTACTTCAAGTTCAAGAAGATAACTAAGAAATAATAATTTTGTGATTCACTTGTGCAATCAAGAAACTATAATGTGTAATGATATTTATTCAAGAATTATAAAATATTATAGACCTAGATGAAGAAGAAGAGCAATCTTGGATGACAAATAACACATATATACACAAGATATCTATAAAAATTTAAGTATTTCCCTACAATTAAATTAGCAAATATATATGCCACTAATATGATGTCAATGATGTAAAATGAATTCCTGAAGTGGGAGGATTGACGTATATATAACTATATTTACCCTAAGGAAAATGTTTAGGTTACTTGAACCTATATTGATTTATTAAAAAGAGTGGATTTAAATATAATAGAGAAAACACAACATTTATGAAGTTTTGAAGAAGTGAATCAAGAACCCTAACTCTTGGGGAAATAAACAAGACATGTCTTATTCTATGACATTATTCATGATCCTCCTTAAAAAATTATTTGGGAAAGATCATATAAATCATGTTAATGTTTTATGGGTGCCTTTCTTCCATGATCTATTGAAATAATGGAAACCCATTAATAAGGATGATTTGATTTCACTTTATCTCATTAAATTATTTAAAAAGTGCAAACACGGAAAAAAATCAATCTAGCCTTGTACTTGATTAATTGTGTTTGTTATACATTGTCATTTACTCCAAGTTTATTCATTCCCTAGTCCCCACTAGAATAAAAACTAATTCGTTTCAATGTTAACATTTTGTATAATCATTTTCATTTCCATACTTATGCCAAATTTACAATGAATTACTCGTTGTTGTCTATGAATCCATCCATGACACTCAATGCCATAGAATGTCTACGACCATTAGGAAAACAATTTTTAGGTATGAAAATCATATTTATTTTCAAGATAACATGATGCAGTGAATATAACTATCCATAAAAACCCATAATATTTGGCCTATTTATGTGTCATACCACCTCATTATAATGGAAATTTATTACTAATTGTCTACAAGAGTTTCCTAGAATTTTAAATAAAAGAATTAGGCCATGATACATAAGATGCCAATGTCTTTGGGTGAATATGTTTTCAAAAAAATTATTATGTTGAGTATAAGATGGTAATATTTAATTTTAATGAATTTTTTCCCTATGATCCTTTGGACTTAATATAATAGACACAAAATTAAGTACAAACACTAACCCCACTCGAAGCATGATGTTTTTTATGGATTTGTTTGATAACAAAGAATCCATAACTATGTTGGTTGAGATTTGAATGTAAGCTATGAGAAATAATTGAGGTAAATTGGAAAATTTAAATTAAATTAAACTTATATATCCCAAACATATGAAAATTTAGATAGGGTGGATTCTAAAAGTTTGAAATCAATTAAGAGAGTGCCATTTATTTCTCCTCTAACTTATCAATTTTTTTTTACTTATTTCTGATAATTGCATCATGGATAATGTGTGAAAAGTAGTTATGGTATCATAAGTTTTTCATAAATAATTCATTGAGCTTCTTGATAAAAAATTTGCACCTACCACATTTAAATTTTTCCCTACTAACTCATATCCATTTGTGTTAACCCTATTGTATTTTAGTAATTAAACTGATACATTTTCTTGTGTCCCATCCCCTAATTTTTATACTACAACACCTAATGTTTTACCTAGTTCATCTATTTTATTTTTAAATCTTGTACCATCAATTAATTTTATTTTGGATATGGTTTTGGAAATCAAACTAATATAAAAATAATTGAATGAGGTATTCCTATGCCTTATTATGAAAATTGGAGAGAAAATTTTAATTTTTAACGAAGGAGAAGAGAGAATGTAGAAATGGTTGTTATTAAGGAACCTATGTTAGAACTTAAAAATGAAAATAAAAATATAAAACAACCAACTATAAGTAAGAGGAAGAGAGGATGAGAATAAATTATAAATACACAAACACAATTTTCAACAACCCTATCCATGTTGAATATTTTTAATGATGTGGTTGACAATGGAGTTATAAAGGACTATGACTACTACAAGAATATAATTGAAAATGTGGAAAGGAAATGAGGATAGAAATCAAGATCCACTTTAGAACTGTACTCTTTCTAGTAAAGTTTATTACTTATAATCTTTTCCATATATAGTTTTTCTTTCCATAAAGAAGTATAAAGTAAATGGAAGCTTGGTCTCCAATTTTATTGGGGTTAAAATAAAAATTTATAGATGCAAATATATTTTCCATTACATTAAATTCTAGATGTTGCATGTTAGTTTGAAAAATGAAAAATAAAACATAGACTTACAACAATATGAGGAAGAAATATAGATTTGGACTATTTTATTAGTGTTCTCTCTTTCATTCCAAATGTAAAGTATTAAAATAAGGGTAAATTTGGTAGATATTGTTTTTCTATTTGTTGATGAAAGATGTAGGACTATCTTGCATCTCTATTTGGACTAAAGTTAAACCAAGAATGGTTGTATAGTTTTTATTCAACTTAATTTAATTAGTTTAGAGGAATGATAAAAAAATATATTTAAAATATAAGTGGAAATTATTAATATTTAGGTGAACACTTTGGATTTACCAACATAGGATTGGATGTGTGGATAACTTCAGACTATAAATAATTTCCCCAAAAAAATGCACGAATGTTATTGTTTATCATTCAAATATACAAATGATTTCTACTCCCTTTAGTTTTTGTTCTTAGATTACCAACAAATTGATGGTATATGATTTTAAACAATGTTTAGATCACCACATATATAATGGGCCCTAGGATCACACTCATTTACATTTTATAGAGAAAATTGAAATTTAATTAAATTATCTAGTTATACCCAACCTCTGTGTGTGTGTGTGTGTGTGTGTGTGTGTGTGTGTGTGTGTGTGTGTGTGTGTGTGTGTGTGTGTGTGTGTGTGTAATGATTAAATTATATTCTCATCTTTTTGAATTGAAACTTTTGTAATTTTTGATGACTCAACTTATAGAAAAAGATATAATAAATAGGTGATTCAACATAAAAAATGAATCACACACTTTTAGATGAAAATTAATAAATATATTTATCAAAATCAAAACTCTTCTAGTGATGTAGTTTACATCCTCTAGGTAGATTTGTTGATCTAATTTTAAACATGTTTGTGATAATGTTTTCAATTTTATATATTTATACACATTTATTAGATAGAGATGATTTTATAATTAACACTGATTTTTTGTCTCAATGAATAATCTTTATGTTTGCAATGATTTTTCATCACCGAAAAACTTTTATAGACATAGTATTTTTTGTCACTATAATGAATTTTTATATTGGTGATGTTATTATTTCACTATGAAATATTTATACAAATGTGATTCTTTTTCATCTCTGATAATCTTTTCTTGACCCATGATTTCTTTTAACATTAAAATATTTTATAGACTTGATTATTTTATATTCCATGATTTTTTCCTATCTGTGATGATTTTTATATTTGTGAGGATTTATATAAACCAATGTTTTTCATTATGTGATTTTTTATATTAATTAAATACTTTTATAATTGGGATGTTTTCAATAAATACAATGTTTTTGCATTATGTGATGTTTTCCTAAGCTAAACATGATTTTCATCAATGCGAAACTTTTACATATGTGATGTTTAAACACTCATATTTTTTATTTTTTATTTATTAATGTGTATTCCTTAAAATCTTATCATTTTTCAGTGATAAATAAAATGATATAAAAAATTATTAAAAATATAATGATTATTATGATTTATAATAAACATTAGTTTAATATATTTCATCTCTTGCATTTCAAAAAAAAAAATTTGATTAGAAATTAAAAAAAATAGAGTAAGGAGAGATGAAAACTATAACACATGTTTAAACATTTGAATTTCAAAACAAATATTTAATATATTAAAATGTGATATTATATATTCTTTTATAATAGCCATTAGGTCCAAGTATTTCCATGGTGGAGACCTCCTCAATTTTAGTAGTGGCATTAGATGGATATCTTATCCCCTACATGGTATTTGTCTGAATAAAAATGTTGGAGAATAACTAAAATATACTCCACATATTTTAACATAATCCAACCCTAAGAAGTTGAAACTTGAGCTTCCATATTAATAATATATTTTAGGGAAGTAAAATCAATAATAGTAACGTTTATCCAAAAACAAAATTTCCCTCCACATAGATACATTTAAATTTCTTCTATTTGATCCACCAAACTAAAAACAAAAAATCTTAAGAGATCTAAATTTTGACAATGAAATTCCACCCAAAATATTGCCACTTGGAAAACTATAAGAGTGGAATAAAATCTAATCCAATTTATAGTTCTTAACACATATAAACTTTTCCTTTATGAAAAAATATTATATGTTTCTTACCATACCTTTTTCACAAAGGATAGAGAAGAGATTGAAAATAAATATTGATGACACTTTATAATTAATGTTAGTGCAAACTTTTAAAGGTTGATAAGTATAAGGAGGTACCCTAAGAATTCAATGAATTTTGATAATATGGAGGGTCCAAGGAAAATAACAAGAGGTAACATGTGAAAGAATGAGCCTAGATATAACACATAAATTAAAGGCATCATGAAGACAAATAAGTTCATATGATTTTATACATGATGGGTAGGAGGGTTGAGAGGCCTTTTTTGGTTTATTTCTATCCTAGTTGTTTTTTCTAAGCCTTGTTGGGTTACTTGTAAATTTTAGGATGGTTTTATATAGGTTCTTGTTAGGTTCCTAGAAGGAATCTAGTTCTATTCTAGTCCTGTTTGGTGCTCATTGTTTATTTTTGTCCTTTTTGTTCAAGTTGTGGTATCTTTGAAACCCATTTATTTAATTTTTTATAAATAAACACTAATGCAAACATCCATATTTAAGTATTCTACACCTAGAAAAAAAGGAAGCTTTGTCTTGGGTACAATAGAGATTAAAAATAAATTTTAATCTATTTCTCAAGATAAGACCCAAGAAATTCATTTATTCACTTTCAAGTCAGAAAAAGACTAGAAAAAAAGTATAAGTAGCTATGAACCAAGAGAAAAATCAAACTAAAGACACTAGATAATTGAGTAAACATGAGTTTCAAAAAAAATTATGTGCAATCAAAATTGATATATATATAATATTCAACAAAAATGGGATATCTTCATCCAACCTTATCGTTATTGCTAAAATCACACCAATATTTATCCTCGATATTATACCCATCATTCTAATCCTACATTCACTCATTCAATGTGAAAAAAGTGACATCAATTATCAAATCCAAACAAGCATGACATTAGCAAACCCCACCCAAACCATCTCATCAAAATTCATTAAAATTGAAATTAAAAACATTAAATGATAATATCTTCATTTTTCATGTTTTTAGCCATCAAATAAAGTGTAATAATTGTAATTTTTATTTTCAGATCATTTTTATTGTATACAAAACTTATTGATGATGTTTAAATCAATCAACAACATTGTTGTTAAGGATGCATCAAATCTATCTCATAAACAAATGATGATATTCAAATCATGTGATGATGTCAAAATATTTTGATGATATCCAAATCACTCGATAATGTCCAAATAAGTGATGAAACATGATGATGCCTAGAACATGTGATGATATTAGTATTTATTATCATTTTGAATGCATCAACATGTAATGAATATATTAGGTTGTGGAGGTTAAAGCTTCACTGATGCAAACAGAGGAGGAGGTTGCAGAGAGTTTACTGAGTGTTACAGACACCAGCATCAGTCAGGCCAACTGACGTTGGTAGGATCAAACAAAAGAGCAATCGACGTTGATCAGATATCGGCCAGTGTCGATCACCTCCAAGTAGATAGGGACCGACGTCGATCACCTGTGCGGTTTGAACTATGAGTGTTACAGGTAGTTAGTTAATGAACTAAGTGTTTGCATGTCAAGAGCCAATTTTAGACTAGAAGCTGCAGATCTAATTATTGTAATTAGGTGTCTAATTATTGTTTGCATGAGATCTATTTAAGAGAGTCATAGGCTGTATTGAAAGGTGTTCTAGTTTGAGTTGAGCAAAGTTAGCTCCTTCTATGTGTGAGGTGAGCAAGGGTGTTCCTCCTGGTTCCACAGCAGTACCAAGGTGGGTGCTATTTTGGAGAATCAACAAGATTCTTCAAGGGTGTAGGATCTTGGTCAGTAGGTGTGCATGGCTATGTTAGGAGATCGACATGGGTAAGTAAGATCATTGATCTATAGGTGTATGTGTGTGCATGATCTAGGTTTATAGGTGTGCATGGCTACGTTAGGAGATCTACATGGGTAAGTAAGATCATTGATCTGTAGGTGTATATGTGTGCATGATCCAGGTTTGTAGGTGTGTAGAACCAGATTGATTTATAGGTGTGCAAGATCAGGGAGGATAGCAACACAATAGGGAGTAGGGTCAGGCATGATCTACTTGGAGTACAGTGTGTACTCAAAAAGAGATCAATGAGGAAGGCAAGGTAGTTCCTTCCATAAGTGAGATCATTTGGGTTATAGGTTGTTGCAGTTTAGGGGAGATCTACTTGAAGTACGATTGAGTACTTATGGAGTGCATGGAGCACTTGTGGAGTGTGTGGAGCACTAGAGTATTGGCAGTAGTGGATACTCACTGGTTGGAGGTGAAAACCAACTCTGTGTTTGAGTTGTGTGTTGGGACCGTAAGAGAGAGATATTTGAGGGAAGATTTATTGTTTATGCCCTAGAGGTGTGGGAGCCCTAGAGGTGTGTAAGGAAGAAGAACTATAGCAATCATCTTTATTGTATTTCCTTCTAGAAGAGTTTTAATACCATTGTGTATTGTCTCTCATATTATGTGTTATTTTTGAATTCTAGTTACTTGTGTATTATGGTTTAATTCAGCATGTAAGTTGCTTGTATTTGGTAATCAATTGTGTGCTTCTGTTATTTTCTAACAAGTGGTATCAGAGCTAAGGTTGCAAGGAGCAAGTTTTGTGTTTGGTTATAGGTCACTCTCAAGGGTTTTTGATTGAGTGGGAGTAGAGCAATGGCAAAATAAAGTACACTATGAATGGAGGAATTGAAAAGCACGAATAGTCACTTACGGTCTTATGGAAAGAAAGAATAGGTAAAATAAAATTGTTGGTTTGTGGAAGATCAGCATGAAGGAATTGAAGAAGCAGATGTTGTAGGTGTTGTGGCATAGGATGCTCTGGTATGTTTCTTGGATAAAGTAGAATCTTGTTTTATAGATTCTATTACCTCTTTCCATGTAGTCCGAAATAGAGTATCTTTTCATGGTAAGGTCTTTGGAGACTTTGGAAATATTTATTTAGGGGCTGGTTTGCCTTGCCAAAGAATTGGCAAAGGGGAAGTGAAGCTAAAATTGTAGGTGGCCAACACATGGGTGTTGAAGGAGGTCATGCAGGTCCCAGTCTTGAAGTTGTGGCTAATTTCTTCAAGGAAGTTGGGTGATGAGAGATGCACATGAACTCTCACAGTGGATGCACTTGAATTAGCTGGTGGTAAGAAAATAGGTACTCTTTATCTACTTGTTTATATTACTGATTCTTATTTTGTTGTAGAGACACGGCTTTGTAGGCTTGGTCACATGAGCAAGAAGGAGATGCATGTTCTTAAGTAGAAGATAGATGTGTTTGATAGACTTAAGAACTGGAAAGCCTTGGTGTTCTTGGAGGAGATGACAGACAGAGACTAGTGGATGGGGTTGGATACTTTTGAGTAGGGCAGTCTGGACATGGGTTTTGATTTAAAGGAGCTCATGGGTAAAAAGTCATCACTCACAGGTGAATGCAGGTACTGGCGTCAATCAGGGGGAACTAGCATCAAACAAAAAGGTGTCGATGTCAGTCATGTGCAGACCAAAGCTAGTGATGTCGGGTAGGGTAAGACCAACATCGGTTAGGAGGACTGATGTCAGCAATAGGTAAGACCGACGTCGGTTAGGGGGATCGATGTCAGCAGCAGGGAGACACCGACATCAGCAAGGTCAGTAATCAGGACAGGCACATGGAACCAACGTCGGTCACTGTAACAAATTTTGGGCAGACATCAAGCTGTCAAGGAGTCTCAAATGCCCATATGGAGGACTGAAGGTGGTAAGTAAGCCTTAAATTCATTATTCCTCTTCTTTATACTAGTTGCTGACTGTAGAGTAGGAAGGATCCAAGAAATAGTGGGAGCATGGCAGGAATATGATGCAAAACCAAACAAGAGATTTGGTAGGGTTTCCAGTTAATATGAAAGCACAGAGACGAATGGATACCTTAGTTAAAGAATAGAGAGAACGGACACATGAGATGGAAGCCCAGGTCATATGGTCTTGAGGAAGTTGCAGGATAGTGGTAGAGGTTTGACAGGTGGATGACAAAGCATGGCTTTAGTCAATGTTAGGGTAACTACTGTGGTTTATCTTACCAAGTGGATGATGGTTATGACATTATCCTGTTACTGTATGTGGATGGTATGTTTGCTAGTAGGTTTGTACATATAGGGTTTTGCTGAGCTAAGGGTAAGGTTAGTTCAGTGGCATGTCATGAGGAATTTGGACCAGCAAAATTCTTTGGCATGGGAGACATGGAAGATCACAGGTTGATTTTGTCTCCAGTGGGAGCTGATGTGAATTAGGTGTTGGTGAGGTTTAGGATGTAGAACTGAAGCACACTAAGGGCTGGATAGTTTAGTGTCTGAAATCACATGAGGTTTGATATAGACCTAAGTTTGCCCAAGCAGTGGGTCCTATTAGAAAGTTTGGAGTCGATTCAGGAAAGAAGCACTAAAGGGCAGTTCAGTGGATTCTCAGGTATTTGAGAGGGACCAACAACAAGTCAACATGCTATGTAGGGTCAAGTTCTTTTCAACATGTGTTTGTAGATGCAGATGTGGTAGGTTACTTGGATGACAGGAGGTGCACCATAGGTTGTGTGGTGGGTGGTCTTCAAAATTGATCTTGAAGAGGGATACAAGCTAGGAAATAGATTAGACAGGGTACATGTACAAGTACAGGTACAGTGCAACTATTTATCTCCAAGTGGGAGATTGTTAGGTTGTGGAGCTAAAAGCTTCACTGATGTAAATAGAGGAGGAGGTTGCAGAGAGTTTGTTGAGTGTTATAGACACTGGCATCGGTCAGGCCAATCGATGTCGATAGGATCAGACAGAAGAGTAACAGATGTCGATCACCTCTAGGTAGACAGGGACAGACATTGGTCGCTTGTACAGTTTGAACTGCGAGTGTTACGGGTAGTTAGTTAACGAACTAAGTGTTTGCATGTCAAGAGCCAATTTTAGACTAGAAGTTAGGGATCTAATTATTGTAATTAGGTGTCTAATTATTGTTTGCATGAGATCCATTTAAGAGACTCATAGGCTATATTGAAAGGTGTTCTAGTTTGAGTTGAGCAAAGTTAGCTCCTTATGTGTGTGAGGTGAGCAAGGGTGTTCCTCCTAGTTCCACAGCAATACCAAGGTGGGTGCTGGTTTTAGAGAATTAGCAGGATTCTTCAGGGGTGTAGGATCTTGGTCAGCAGGTGTGCATGGCTACGTTAGGAGATCTACATGGGTAAGTAATATCATTGATCTACAAGTGTATGTGTGTGCATGATCTAGGTTTACAGGTGTGCAAAACTAGATTGATTTGTAGGTGTGCAAGATCAGGGAGGACAGCAACACAATAGGGAGTAGGATCTAGCAGGATCTACTTGGAGTATAGTGTGTACTCAAAAAGAGAGCAAAGAGGAAGGCAAGGTAGTTCCTTCCATAAGTGAGATCATTTGGGTTGCAGGTTGTTGTAGTTTAGGGGAGATCTACTTGAATTATGATTGAGTACTTGTGGAATGCGTGGAGCACTGGAGTACTGGCAGTAGTGGATACTGGCTGGTTGGAGGTGAACACCAACTCTATGTTTTAGTTGTGTGTTGGGACCATAAGAGAGAGAGCTTTGAGGGAAGATTTACTATTTATGCCCTAGAGGTGTGTAAGGAAGAAGAACTATGGAAATAATCTTTGTTGTATTTCCTTCTGGAAGAGTTTTAATACAATTGTGTATTGTCTCTCATATTCTGTGTTATTTTTGAATTCTAGTTACTTGTGTAATCTGGTTTAATTTCGCATGTAAGTTGCTTGTATTTGGTAATCAATTGTGTGCTTCTGTTATTTCCCAATAGATTACACAATTTTGTGATGCTTTTATGGGAATGTGATGTTTGGCACTTTTCAGTAATTCAATTAAATTTTATCTTATTTCACTCACATAATGATTCATTAAATACTACACTATGTGTTTTGTTTAATTTTTCATTCATTAATGCCTTTAATTATTAGATGAGATGGATTTTTATTTTATTTTATTCCATGTTTAGTACATATATCTCTTTATTAATTTGACTTGAGGGAGATGGATTTTAAAATTTGAATATGATAGTTTGATAAATTTTAATGTCAAATTGGTGAGTGATAAATTAATTTCACTGCTCGATGTTTGAATACAAAGTGGTAACTTGTAAATTTTTTTTAATAAAATTCCTTGAAATTAATCTCATTTGTTAAATCTTAGTCTAATTAGAAATTTATGCTTTGTATTATTTTTATAAGTATTTAAACTTCAATATTTCATGGTTGACTCTACTTATTAGATCTCTAGGGTTTTGAAGTGGCTTATTATTTTCACTAAAATTAATTATTAATTTTAATTAACTCTAAATAGAAATGTAAAATATTTAAATATGATCTAGGATGATGTAGAACTTAGGATACAATAAAATACAAAGATCTCCAAAAATTTTAGAATTTGTAAATTTTCTAAAGTTAGACACTAGGGTTAGGGTTAGGTGATTATCCTTGAAACTAATTTATTTCATATTATATTAACATTATACAAGTTATGAATATGTGAAAATACCTAAAAATATAAATTTATTAGAAAAAATGGCTTATTTTTTTGGACAAGTCTATAAGAGGCATATACGAGTGTAGTGCATTATTTTCTATGTACTATGACTTTTAATTGTGAGACTATGTGTTGGATATAAAAGATTGGGTTTACTTTCCTACATCTGTATGCAACATTTTTATTTGTGGATACTAAGTTGATGTGTTGACTCCATGTAAAATCAGATCCTTAGTCCTCAAAAATCACAGAAAAGGAGATCAAATGCAAAAGGGTAAAAATTGGGGGAAGTGGGAATAGTTGAGCTATCCTTAGAAAACCCCTTGTTGATTGATTGTTACATACATATCCCAAAGTGACTTAGGCAAATGCAGCAATCCCATTAGGAATATGATATAAATATAAATATAAAATTTAATTAGAATGCTCTATAATGGATACCCTCAACCTATAATAAACAATGTTAGACTTGGAAAAATACTAAAAAATTATAGAAAATTAGAATTGAGATCTTTACTCCAAAAATAGATGTTTTGAAATCATAAAGATATATTCCTTGTGAGAGAGTGTTAGGTCCTTTAAAGTGTGACCCTTTAGGTTATTTTATGTAGATATCTTTCAAAATTTTCCAATAACAAACATATTAATATGCATGGTAAAGTTTTTATGAATCATGTAATTTTGAAAATATATTTGTTAGATCACAAGATATAAGTCCAAACTACTAGAGAGGTACATAGTGCACTTGTATTTTCCTAGTGTACACTTGTCCTAAAATAATAGAGAATTATGAAAAATAGTGACAATAAAGTCTCTTATGAATAGGCATAAATAGGGATAAAGTAGGGAAATATAAAAGATGTTTTTAGTAATTTCATAACTTTGAAGGCTTTCTTTGATATTTTTTTATCAAAATGGAAAATTGGTCAAGAAAGGTAAATTTTTCAAGTACAATCATTGCTAAAAATTTATTTGTTAAAATTTAGTCGTTGCATTTGTTACCCTATTTATTATAGTGATGCATAAAATTACTAGAGTAAAGGAAATTCAAAAACCTAATTGCAAATAAACACTTTGTCTTTGTCATGGAGATATGCATGTCCCCTTATTGAGGCATGTGGATAAGTGTTAAACATGTCGATAATTGAGAGTGATAAAGTCTTATTTTAAAACAAGTGAAGATTCTAGAGTTGTAAATATTGTATACTCAAAACCTCATAGAGTAATCTATAAATTTTGAAGAGATGGGAACCAATAAAATAGTTTACTAAAGTTTAACCAAAAAACTAGGTGTCACTAATCTCTTACGTGGCTCACTTTATAAACTGAAAATAAGAGGTAGAAACTATTACATGTCTCACTAAAGTGAAACCAAAACATGGAACATCACTAAACTCAAACATGGTCCACTTGAAAAATATGAATCACACTATTACAGATGGATCTAGATTTGAATTATAAATTATTGAAACTTTTAAAAAAGATAAAACTAAATGATATAAATTAATAGCTTGGATATGATTGAAAATCATGCCACTTATACCATACAGAGTCTTAATTTTATTTTTTGAAAATTGTTTGAAATAATTTAAGTAACTTCCCTGGGTGATATACTCATCTAAGGTACACCATAATACAAATGGATAAAAAAGGGGTCTAATTGGTGTAAAAATGGGATATTAGGTGTTTTTTGATATATTATGAGGTACAGGGAAACTAAGGTCTATGTTTAGTGTTGTATATTTCTATGAGTATTGGAGTAAAAACCCATCACACCATGATGTCTATAAACATAACACCGATATCCCTCTTATGATAATAACTAAGTAATTTGAAAACTATCAAAACATGATTTATAAGACAAGAAAAAAAAAAGTAAAAAAAAAGTGATTTTTTAATAGGAAAAAATAAAATTCAACTTGAACTCAAAATAAATATTCTTTGTGTCAGTATCCATCTGAGGAGATGACAAATTGTTTTAGTTTTTTATTACTCCAAATCTAAAAATTATGAATCATTAAGTTATAAATAATACCCAAATTTGAAATATGTATCCTTTCTATGTCAATAATTTAAAAAATTAAATTAAAACCCTAATCCAAAAATCAGCAAGTAATGATTAATGTTCTAACTATAACGAGTTGACCAAAATGTTTACACTATAAATAATTATGAATTAAAATTAAAACTAAATAGAAATTTAAACTATTAAAATATGATTTGAGATGATATATAAAACAAAATATATTAAAATACAGAGTTTTATATAATTTACAAAATTTGTAAATTTACTAAAAATAAAAACTAGGGTTAGGGTTAGATAAATATCCTTGCAACTGATTTATTTTAGATAATATTAACTTTTTATGAGATATGACTATCTTAAAATAATTACAAGTACAAATGTATTATAAAATAATGTCTTTTTATATTTTGGGACAAGTTTACAAGCTACAAACAAGAGTGATGTGCATTATTTTATGTGTATTGTGACATTTCCAAGTTAGATTGTGAACTAGATATGAAACTTTGGGTTTGTTTAGATGCATATATATGTGACATGTTTCTATTTTGAGCTTGAATTGATGTTTGGAATACCTAGAAAATCAAAATCCTAATTCTTCACAAGCACACAAAATGAGATCAAATACAAAAGGGTGGGGGAAGTGGAAATGGCCAAGCTATCATCATAAAATTTTGTGTTGACTGAGTGATGCGTACATATCCCGAAGGTCCTCAAGCCAATTTATTTATCCCTTTAGGTAAAATAATATGAATTAAACTATAAAAATTGATTATAATGTTTGACAAGGGATGCCCTCAACCTACAGTAAGCAATGTTACACTTGGAAAAAGACTTAATATTTCAACAAAATTTCAATATAGATATTTACTAAGAAAATAGATTCTTTAAAAATCAAATACATAGATGAACTATAAGATAATATTATTTCATTTTAAGTGTGACCCTTGATTTGATTTTAAAGATAGATTTTTTAAATAGTCTCAATAGTATATCTATTGATATAGGTTTTTAAGTTGTTAAGAATAATTTTGTTTAGAAAATATATTTTTTATATCATGAGAGATAGGTCCACACTATTAGACAAGTGTGAAGTGCACTCTTGTGTGCCTAGTGCACACTTATCCTAAAATTACAAAGGATTATAAAATAAGAGTGAAAGCAAGTATTTGTTGAATAAGGATGAATATGGATAAAATAGGGAAGTCCAAAATATATTCTTAGTAATTGTAAGAATTTGAAGGCTTTATTAGAGATTTTTGGTTATTAGAATTATGAATTAGCCAAACAAGGTAAATATGTATAATACAAGCATTATCAATATTTTATTAATTAAATTTCAATATTTACACTTTCCAAAGTTTATAAGCATTTTTCAAAAGTTTATAAGAAAATTATTAAAAGTTTATAAGATACTTTTGAAAGTTGATAAGTGTCTTAAGCATGTCAATAAGTTAGTTTCAGTTTTGGATTCACATCGAATAAATATTGTCTTTACTTCATATGGTCCCATTCTTTGTCATAACTGGAATAAGCCTTCATCTATAAAACACTTTTTTCCACCCAAAAATCATGATGGCTATGACATCTCCAGATAATACTTTACTATGCATGCAAATAGAACTATAAAAATTGAGGATTTTATTAAAAGTCTACCATGTTACTTCATTGAGATCCAAGACATGGGCATGGTACCCGTGTTTTCATCAAACATCTCATTCACATAGAATGTCATGCACCTCTATGCTCAGTTGTGACTTTATTTATAATCTATAACTTTGATCTTATAATAATTTTTCATATTCCCCTATATATACATTCAAATGTGTATAATTATTTACTTTAGTCTTTGAAAAGTAAGTGAGTATTAATTTCATATGTCCTATAATTTGCGTCAATGTGAAAATATATTTTATGTTTGAATTTTAAATTAATTTGAATATTATAAAACTTGAACTCTATATTTTTGAATCCTATACTCTATCCCAAATATTTTTTTCATAAAGGCTTGAATATCTATGATAGGAATAAAGTGTTCCCCCTTTTGAGATGAGGGTTGCATCCCACAAGTAACTCGGCTTAAAATAAGAGTTAACAATGTCATGTGATAAGGATGAAATAAGGTATAATCACATCATCATATTAATTATTCATTGAGGCATGTATGTAAAATATTGAGTGTGAGGCATACAACTATAATTTATAGATAGATATATAAATAAGGCATGTAGTAGTATAACCATAATTGAAGTAGACTATGTAATAAAATTTTATAATAGGTATCATGTCACTGATAATCAAGCTCAATAATCACAATAATAACAACACATATTATCATAAAAGAAGGCTAAGGGATGCATACAATGGACATGAATATGTCTCCACAAACAAGGTTTATGGGAAATTTTCAAATCAAAATAATAATAACACAAATAAAGGACATGAAAATGTCACATAAAACATAGGGTCAAGGGCCACAAGAAATGTACATGTTCAAATGTCATAAATAAAAATATAATTCTCATAGATATATTGAATAAAATTATTAAACTCAAGAGCAAGGGTATATACATAATAATCAAATAATATTTAACCTATTATTAAATAAATTAATATCATCTAATGAGCATGGAACAAGTGAAAACTAGTATATTCCATCCATATGTATCAATTTCATATAATAGAAAATTAGCATATTGATGTAACACAATGTAATATATGAGTAATTGTAATAAAGTTGTAACATATATATCTTTACATTAAATTTGATGTCATAAAAATATGTAACATATTGATAAAGTAACCTATATAATTATATGCCCCTAGCATAGGCATGGTTATTGAGTATAAGGGAATATAACATATAAAAGTTAGTTTAGAAATGTATGGCATGAAACACACTCTTATACCTCATGAAATGTATGTGTTTGAAAAAGGAATATGATATCTACCAAAAATATGTGATAAATAACATATGTAAAAGAGTAAACTAGGAGTTCATGTCATTCTCAAGTTCTCATTTTATATTTTATAAATATTTTGATTTTTTTTTTGAAATATTTGAATTTTTTGATTATTTTTTTTATTTTTTATATTTTTGAAAAGGTAAACTAGGATATGATCCCATAAATTAGAGGACCATAGTGTGATCTTGGATAATACATGTTGAAAATGAATTTTTGTGAGTGAAAATTACTATTGTAAATGAATCTAAATCCAAAAATGCACTAGGTGTTATAATGTAATTGTATTGATCACTGATCATAGTATATTTTATATAATTGAATAAATCAAGGAAGTATAGGACATGGTTAATTTTTTTATAGTATGATAAGGTATCACTACTTTTGTCTATTGTGGAAACTTTTGAACTAAGGGATTATATTAGGATGTATCACATAATATTTGGATTTTTCTTAACCTTGAGTAACTATTTGATATGAATATTTTGTTGAGGAGAGTGTACCCATTTCCTTTGAATTGACTATATATAAAGGTTTTATATATGTGCAAAAAATGATATTGCACTAATTATCTTTGTATTATGTTATTGAATATATACCATAACTAAATATGGTGCCAATGGGGGGTGAGCAGGGGGTAGTGGAAATGGAGGAGGAGTTATCTCTATTTATAAGGGATACTAATGTTCAATACCTTTAAGATTTACCACTTGGTTATAATGTATGTATTTGAGGCATCTACATACAGTAGATGGTAATACATGGATTTTTTGTATCTAAGGGCATCATAGTAAAATATGAAAAACCCATGTGTTTTGTAATATTATAAATGGATCAATAGTTGTATCCAAATATTTCACCCTAAGAGTGGGTTTTTAAGCCTATACCATATTTGGATAACATGGTATTACTTTTAGGCCTATGGGGTTGCCTATAGTAGACATAAACCTCTAGGTTAAAGAGCTAGCTCCCTTGATTCATCTCTTGAGATCACACATTACACTAGACTAGTCACTTGATAGATGAAAAGAGAAGAATATAGCATAAATTAAAACTATAATAATGAGGTGATACACCAATAATAATTCTACATAACACACTTGCATCTGCACTTAGAAGGAAACCACCAAAACTAACCTCAACTCTATGACCTTCTAGCATATTTTTTCTCATAGAGGTAGATTGATATTCATAACTAGAGGTGGGAGAAAAAAAGGTATAATACTTAACACTAATATTCCATTTCACACTTTAAGTACACATCAACAAACAATACATTTTAAGAGACCTTTTAAAAGAGATGCAACTCACATAATACATACAAGGGTAGAATGAAATCAAGGAGAAATAATATTAATCACTTGTCAAATAGATACACCACTTGAGATACTTAGGAAAGATGTGCAAAAAATAAATCAACTTTAGAATCTTTATTCCAAGGTAAAACAAGGTGCCAAACTAGTAAGGATTTGCCATATTAGGTGTGTGTTCGATACAACTACCAAAATGGTTTGCATAAATAAAGCATATGATAAGAGAGAGAAGAAGAGAAGTTTAGGGGTCACAAGTCCATGTGTCAAGTTTTAGAGACTAGTTACAACATGAGAGAATGAGGTGGAGAGTAGACCATGAAGTGGTCTTAGACAAGTGTTCATCACAAATATGACATCCTTAATTTGGTATAAAGACTCTTCATGTCTCTTTTGAAACTACCTTTTGGTGATGAACAGTCATATTAAATATCTAGATTTTCCATATGAATCTTTGACACATCTTCACTATCATGAGAAGAAGTAATCAATATGGTAACTATCCTCATATGCCTCCTTAACTGATAACTTCTCCTACACCACTTATCATCTTTGTTTAGGAACTACTTACTAGACCTTTAAGCCTCACTCTTCACACTCGTCATTCAATTTAACTATATTTGATCAATAAATGTATTTTATAGGTGTTAGGTCACCTATTAAAGATAATTTTGTCCTATGGTCTATAAAATAGACATCTAAATCTTCATTATAACACTTATCACTTTTCACACTAAACAATTATTTCATTCTCACTATCTTGTTTAGGAATTCCTAAAATGAATAGTGTAGAATAGATACATTAATTTATCATTATGATAATTTATTATAGGGATTTGAAACAATTCCAGAATCACCTTCTATAGTAGTTTTCATCTATCAATCTCTTTCTACATCTATAGAACTAGATAAATTTTGCAATTAACGCCATGTTTTAGTCTATACATATTAGTGATAGTATGGAAAAAATTAATGGGTAAGAGTAAAAGAGAGTTATAAATAAGTTACAAACACTTCCCTAGTCATTTTACCACTTATATATGCACCTTCATTATTCTCGTTTCAATCAAGTTTGGAATAGGGTTTTGAGAGGGTTTTAGGTGTCTTAGACTGTTAAATATTGTTCATAAAATCATGATTTATAACTCCCAAATTAATTCCATATAATTTGAGCTAGATACCTCCTCCAACTATCTCTAGCTCCTTAGGTCACCATGCAATCTTTCCATATAGATGTGAGCAAAATAAGATGTCCTATCGAGCTCCTTCTTGAATTCTAGGTATGTCTGATAGAGATTTAGGCCAAAATTTAATAATATAGGGTTGTTTCTAAAAATAAATGGATTATTTTGGCCTTTTTTCTCTCCTAAATGTTCTTAAAGTTATCAATAAGTTCATGTGGTCATACAAGTGGATTTGGAAGTCATCAGTGTATAGACTTAGTATTAGGCCTATTAGGCCTGACTATGTTGAACTGCATATTTGACCTATTATATATTTACAATGAATTTAGGGCCCCATCAAGGCTTATTAACTTTTATTCCAAATTTAGACATCATCTTAATACCATTACAAGCTTCCTCCACTCACTTGTTTAATCCTCACATACTAACCTATATACTGTGTTTTCATGGAGTGCCCTTTGTCTAAGACAAAATATTGGAATCTTCCTTATTCCTATGAATTTAAGGATACCGTGAAAATATATTATAGGTAATGATGACCATCTACATAAAATATCAAAGTTACTTCATACCTTAAAGCTTTATACACCTCAAACTCTTAAGATTTGTTACTAGGATTGTGGTTATAGGCAGGATTTTAGATGACCATGTTTAAACCCTATTTAACCAACTCTTATATTTTTTACTTATATTTGAGATTCATATGGGTATTTTGTCACTAAGGAGTAATCCATATTTGATAATCTTCAATATATACCTTTGTCAATCATCTTGCATCTTGCCTTGGCTAGACTGGTCTGTAGGCTATATCAAACTATAGGTGTAAGTTACAAAATATAAGTATTATTTTGTGTTTCTTCCTTTTTAGCATTTTAATTTCATGATTTTGGTTTATCTAAAATCATTGGATAAAATTTCATTCCATACCTATGTTCATCAGCTAACTAGCATCATTGTTGCTTAGACTAGTTCACTATATGCCTTGGTTGTGTCACCTATAAGTGGCAATTAGGGGAGAATTAGAGAGGTTTTTTAAAAACCCCTTAATTTTTAATTATTATAATAATGAATTATTATTTTTTAAATCAAATAATTAACATGAAATTCATATCATAGAATTGAACAATACAGTAAATCAAAACCATAACTAAAAACAATAATGGTTTCAATATTCCAATAATGGATGTAATATAATATATCACAAAATTAAGGAAGGTAAATACAAAAGGACACAACTATGGTTGCTCAAATAATACAACAACTATTGTACATAATACAATTACATTCTTTCATGCATACAACCTGATATAATAATAGATATGAAGATCTCCAGAGCTTGAGTCTAACAAACTCATGTGTCACTAATAATCTCAAGTATCATCTCTAGGTAGTAATGTATTAGGGAGGGAGAGCATCATTCGAGTGTTTTACCACTCCAACCATAGACCAATGATCCCCCACACAATAACCTATAAGGAAATGGCCCTCCTTCATAGATAGGTAGATAAAATGGTGTGATAATCTAGTGAGATGTGTTACTACCTTATGTGCAGTAAGATTTCTAAAAACATGTAGTGTACCATAAATAAATCCATTCTAACATGATATCACACAAGATGAAAATCAAACATATGAAATGACAATGTGTATCTAACATTACTTTGGACAAAGTTTTCAAATAACATATGATCATTTATATCAGTCAATTTCATAGCACATCACTTGATCAGATTATCTATTGGTGGTACTACCTAGGCTAGCAAAATCTATCTCACTCCCTATTTGTATCATCAATACAGTTTCTAAAATAAACATATCTAACATAGTATATAACTCAATGAATCACTATATATTTCATTATCCTAGCATTAATATCACATCACATGTTATACAAAATAAAAAGCGAATCATAATTTATTCTATCAGTGCAAGAATGAATCATACATTAATATTTCACTCATATAGGAAATAATGTCTTCAGTTCATACCATTCGAGTATGTTTCAAATTCATAATAAAATACATATTCAAAAATACTAAAGGAAGATCCGAATAACTACACCTTAGGATAAACCATATTACCATAGTCTAGTGTTCTAAGACATAACTACTAGTTTTCTAATAATCAATCATACTAAGTACTCACAATTCATGGAGTCATTAACTCTTATTCAATAAAATATATGTAACACTCAAGTCAAATATAAACATATAAGTCTAACCTAACATTCATTTACACTCTCAAGGTTGTATACACACATACATGAAATCCTACTAATTGATATAAAACATATTAATCAAGTAATAACTAACACATGCATTTAATTAGTCAACATAGGAGAGAGTCTAAATGTAAAGCTACAATATGTACCATTTAGGCATATACATCTAAGCTGAAGTACTTTATGATATCCCATACTATCATATATCCTTGTGCATGAGCACCCTACTCAAACATGAATAATCAATCTTACACACAATTTTATTAACCAACAATTACTAGATTATACCATCTGGGTATACCATCACTAATAATTATATGAAAACATCATCACTATGCACACATTTCAATGCACTATTTGATCTATAAAATTTTAATCACCTACTCATGAAATATTCTCACAAATATACCACTCACAATTTTTCATCCTATCAGAACACTACTAAATTTTGAGCTCGATGTCATGCAACATAACACTACTATGATACTAATATACTATTGGTCCCTACTATCATTCTAAGCAAAGCCATAGATTTAGACTATCTAACCAAATCACCCAAAGATATTATATTAAACAACTAGAAGTATAATAGTATTAGTATAGAAATGTTTATCCTTGCTATAGCTTATCCAAAACATAGAGTCATTCCTAAAAATAGAAAACTTTAAACAATAAATAGCCATATCTCACTATACTATTTGACAAAATTTCTCCAATTTATTTGGCTTAATTTAGAGGATAAAATAATCATGTTTATTAATAAAGTGAAATTCAATTTGAAACCACACCACGAAAATCCTAGGCAAAAATAAATGACCAATGAACATTCAATTTTTCATTAAAGAAAGACATAGTTTTCATATGCTAAATTTATTCCTTCTAGGAATATATACATTGCATCCAATTATAAAAAGGACTTAGAATCTTGACCAATTAACTCAACAATATAAATTTATTTAACTCAACTTTGCAACTAGTAAACTCTGTGTTATAGGATATGACTAATCACTCAAAATTACTTGGCATTTTGATTGTAATGATGCTCAAAATTTATTTTAATATTATATTCACTAAAAATCAAATAATTAAATATAATGAATTTAAATAAACATAAACACAACAAATTGGATAAATATAGATAGTGAAATTAATTACATGCTCAATGGGCTCAATTGTTTCATCATGTGACTTTTTGACTTATTTTTACACTTGGTGTTTAACATGGTATTGCATGAGTATACTTAACATTATAATTTGACTAGGCATTTTAATATATAAATCTTGGTGTTTTATATTGTACACTGACTAAATTACAGAGCATATGCCTATTTATAATAAGATGCAGTCTTATCTAATTTTAACGTAGGTTTTAAGAGTTTGAAATGTAGGTTTTAATTGAATAATACTCAGTCCAAAAAATATATTACGCATTTTTAGAGTAAACCTCAGGTTGAACAAAGTGAAATGCATTCAAATAAAAATAGGATGTAGTATTTGGAATTTAACACACTATTAGTAGTATAATGAAAAATATATAGCGATTCCCACTTATATAGAGGCATCTCATCTATACTTGGCATTTTATAAATTCATATCGGCTTCCTTCTTTTAAAACTCAACATTTTATTTATGGCATTGTCATTACAATTTTAAACTCAAGATTATATAAATAAATATAGGTTAAAAGAATGATACACCTACCATAATAGCCTCAGGATAATTTAATTAAGATGCAAATGTCAAATAAGGTAACAACATACTTTCAAATATACTACATAATTTATAATAGATACATTCAATACTAGTTAAATGATATTGTTTACTTTATAAGGAGGCCATAATTTTAGAATAAATATGATGGTCTCCTTAAGGTTAAATGTTAAATCTATATATGCCAAAATGTAGCCCATATAGATATGAAAATTCAACCACTTAGAAATGTGATGCAATGTAAAAGTGATATGCATATTATATTCACATCATATAGGGTTATAAAACTCTATCTAATTCTTATTTAACTTCTATTTAAGTTAGAATAGACAACACAACTATGGCGAATAAAATGCAATCTCTAAAAGTTCAATGTTACTCTTTCAAAATACTATGTGTACCTCTTGTTTCCAATGAAGACCCCCTATTTCCTATGTATACCTCTTACTCAATTATACAAAACACTAGTATATTAAACATGGGTCTTAGAGAATAGTATACAGGCTTAAGATATTAAAAACTAGGGTTAAACATTCCAACACTGACCATAAATAACATGGCAGCCACAATAAAACACAAATTAGAAAATCATTAAATATATTTGAGAAAATAAAAATTGTATTTAAAATTTAATATGTGGTGTGCATTTCCCTTAGAGAAGATGTAATGAAGGGAGAGCACCCTTTGAAATTCACTTTTTAATAGCTTCTTTGTGTATTATAGGTTACAGGACCTTAAAACCCCTAGTTGTGGGAACCCTTAAAACCCTCACATTCTCTAGTCTTTCCATGGTCATGGGACCTTTAATCCACTTTTTAAATGTTTTGGGAGCCTTCAAACCATATTTTTTGTACTTAAAGGGTATGGGATCCTTAAAACCTCTAGTTGTGAGAATCTTTAAAACCCTCATGTTCTCTAATGTCTCCATGGTCATGGGACCTTTACTCCACTTGTTAAAGGTTGGGGGAGCCTTCAAACCCTCTTTTTTGTACTTATAGGTTATAGGATCCTTAAAACCTTTGGTTGTGGGAATCCTTAAAACCCTCATGTTCTCTAGTCTTGCCAAGGTTATGGGTTGTTGTAATTCATTGTTAGGGGGATCCTTTTCCCTCTTTGTTGTGCATGGATGTGGGTGTAGCTGTCAAAAACCTCACTACCTAGTTCATAGCTCTAATTTCAAAAGAATTTTTACCCTATAAAAAAAAATTATTCACTTCTAAGTGAAATGTAGCATAAATAATAACAATGCAAGATAAATATCATTAAAAACACATCTTCAAAAGGATTGATGTAGTTTATAGAATCATAATGTAGGTCAATGATATTAAATGCTTCCATAATTTATAATTAATGTAGACTATCTATTTTTCAAAGCAAAAATATTTAAACATAGGCTACAAACTATAACAACTCTGGGAACAATTACATAGGCCTAAGACAATAAGATGTAGGGTTTTAAGTAATTAATATGTAAGTTTAAAAATAATAGGTAGACCTGGTAAAATAACATACATGGAAAATAATTACAATACCTACCTTAAATTTTTTTGAATATTTTTACCTTTCTCTTATTGAATTTCCCTTTTCCAAATTTTTCTCCTCTCTTTGTGTGTCTTTGTCCATGTGTTTTTCTCCAAACATTCTTCTCTTATTTATAAAACATTATTCCTTGTAATTCATGTGCTCCTCTTTTTCATGTAAACTTTCTATTTTAGTTTTTCCCTTGCATGCCAATTTAATCTTCTAGATTTACCTTTGTTATATTAAAAATTTTCTTTTTAAATTACTATGCCATCTTTTCTTTGTTTTCTCAATATTCACTTAAGTTAACTTAAGGATCTTTTTCCCTAATTTTTATGTAAATTCATTCATAATTCAAATTTTAACTTTTAAATTGCATTAACACAACTTCCATGCAATTTTTAAAACAATGATAAACAATTATTTAACTAAAATTTAAAAAAAGTCATTAATTACATTTTATTTACAATATAATCATATCTAAAAATAATAACACCTTTCTAGTAATGAATAATTATTTTCTCATTTTAAATTTGAAAATTAAATCAATTATAATAAAGGGATCTTATGAAAATTAAAATAAAATCCACACACACAAATATAATCATAAACCATATGCACTACTATTTTTAGCAAGTAATATTTAAAATCTACTTTTGTGTGTAGGGTCACTAGTAATTTCCACTGACATTCCTCTGCTCATTCCATCTACATGATCCTCTTGATGATGCTCTCCTTCATCTAGATTTGAGGGTAGGACCTATCATGCATCTATCTTAAAACAAGTAGGTAGTTAGTCTGAGTCATCATGTATATCAACCAATGATGCTAAACTGACAAATATAAATCTTTAATATATAGAATTATCAAAATATAATTATCATGCAATGTAGACTAATCAACAATATGACTATCCCATTCTAGTATATGTCAAAAAGTTCAAATCAAAGCAATGGTAATTAGATAATGACCATACTAATCCACAAATTTTTAGGTTATTAATTATAGGGTGAAATCAAGATGTGACATCCTTCCCCCTAAAATTGGTCATCATCCCAATGACTCTAGTTAAAACAAAAGTTTTGATTAATAAATAGAGTTTAACATCATATAAACATCGTATCAAGTATCATATATTGCAATTAAATGAAAAATTTAACTCAATAACTTATACTACTTCTCCTAATTAGCATTATTCTTAGGGAATTGGTCCCATAAGACCCTACTTTGTGACATTTCCTATTCTACAATCAAGTTTCATGAAAGTCACTTTATTCTAATTGATTCTATCATGACCACCCCAGGGTCTAAAACATAGGAAAAGTCTAGTAAATAACATTATAAAAGTTTCACTGCTAACTCAACAACAGATGAGATCATTAAAAAAACTAAATAAATAGCCATATGACTAAATTTGACAAGTTCCACCTATCAAATTCTTATTTCAATAAGTCCGTCTATCAGATCTAACTTAGTAACAACTGATTCAATGTGAGGCTAAGTAGGATACTATCCTATCACTTAGAACTAACATTCCTAATTCATCACACTCCTCTCAGTTCTTTATGACCTAACAATCTCTTCAATGTGCTTAAGGTTCACAAATTTATTCTAATAAATCATATAAAGTAATACTTTATGCAAAATTATTTTAGATGTATTAACATACATATAAGAAAGATCATATAATTATTCCAAGATTATTAAGTTACCCTTAGCCAAACATAACTATCATCATTTACTGTAACTTAATCTTTAGTGTTATATTCATAGTAACAATGAAATAATACCATAATTAACATGACATACAAAGGTTAAGGTTCATACCATCCTTCAAATTCAAAGGGGAATAAGTGAGACAATGTCTTCTTGTTTGTACAAAAAGCACACAATAAGTTAAAAGGTTTATATAAACCATTTTAGAATACAAATATGTTCTTCATATCTTACACCTTACTCTTAAATAAAGGTACATATATAACTCTTCAAAATAGTATGATTTAAGAAGAGATTAATATCAGTCTAAATAAAGATATACAATAACATAATAATTTTAATCAACTAGAGTTAATATAAATTCAATGTTGGCCACTCCTCATGGTTGAATACACAAATTAGATAAAATAGTAACTCTATAAAGTTATAAAGTGGAAAAATAGAGAATTAACATCTCATAAACAAAACTTCCTACATACTCTCATATGGTAGAAGGAAACACCACAATCCATGTTTCTAAATCAAGATTCACTTACCAACTTGTAAGTGTAGTATTATAACCTACTTCAACAATTGGAAATAAATTATTAACTAAAAGGATGCATCAATCCTACAACTTTTCTTAACAATAAGTATTAAACATTATCCCATTATCTTAAGGGAAAAAAAATTAGAAACAAGTTTTCACCCAAGGAAATTATAAATCAACATCTTGAACATAAGAATTTTCTTGATTGCCTAAAAGGATGTAAAAGGATACTGATAACATAATATCTCAATTCTAAACTAACTATGAGAGATGACTCTTATTCTCAAGTCTCAATAAATATAAGAATGTTAATCTACATAAAAAATTTCTAACACAAATGAATTCACAATCCTAACATCTATACTAAATTATAAGAAAGTTTCCACCACACTAAGTGGTGATAAACTACAATGGTCTTATAGGATTCCCATTCCTAGGATCCGAATAAGTAAGAAATAAAAATAATTCATATAAGCCTAAGTGACAAGCACAGCATGATTTAAAACAATCACAACACAAAACAAAAATGATGAAGGTAATTCAAAAAGAACATAATCACATTTGAGGTGTTCAATCTAAAACATCAAAAATATATGGTAGGGAACTCTATTCACATTTCTAGAACTAAGTTATGCACTCTCCTACCCATATACCTGATAACCATCCCCAATAAAACATCTGATAACCCAACCCTTTATCATCTATTTAGGGGCTATGAATTCTCTTAGGGTACATACTTAATGTACCACATGTGCATTATCAATTCTCCTTTCTAATAAACATGAGGATACAAAGATGCTAATGGACACATTAGGTCCTAGATTTTGAATCTAGCTCTGATACCACATGTAAAAACCTCTCAAGTTCTACTTATAATAATTTAGTAATTTTTTTTAATTAAATAATTAATTTGACATTTATATCATAGAATTAAACAATACAATTCATTAAAATCATAACTAAGAACAATAATGGTTCCAATATTATAATACTAGATGTAATATAATATATCACAACAACAAAGAAAGTAAATACAATATGACATATCTATGGCTAGTATTCTAATACATAAAATGTTGTACATAATATAATTTCATTCCTTTAAGCATACAACCTAATACAATAATAGATACCAAGTTCTTTAGAGCTCGAGTCAAACCAACTCATGTATCATTGATAACCTCAAGTGTCATATCCAGGTAGTACTATAGTGGGGAAGGAGAGCATCAATTGAGTGATTTACCACTCCAACCATGGACCAAATATCTCCCACACAATCCTATATCATGAAATGGCCCTCCCCTCATGGATAAGTAGATATAATGTCACAACAATCTAGTGAGACATGTTAGTACAACGTGTGTTGTAATATTTCCAAAAACATGTAGTGTACCATAAATAAATCTATTCTAAGATGATATTTCACAAAATTAAAATAAAACATATGAAATGAAAATGTTTATCTAACATTACTTTGGCCAAAGTTTTTAAATAACATATGATCATTTAGATCAATCAATTTAATAACACAAAACTTGATTCGATTATCTATTGGTGGTACTACCTAAGCTAGTGGAATCTATCTCACTACCAATTAGTATCATCAATACATTTTTTAAAATAAACATATCTAACATACTATATAGCTCAAAGACTCATTAAAAATTTCATTCTCCTAACATTAATATCTCATCACATGTTATACATAAGAATAAGCAAAGTATACTTTATTCTATCAATGCAAGAATGAATCATAGATTAATATTTAACTCATATAGGAAATAATGTCTTTAGTTCATACCACTTGAGTATGTTTCACATTCATAATAAACTATAGATTCCAAACTACTACAAGAAGATCAAAATAACAAAACCCCATGATGTCCCATATTATTATGGTCTATTATTTTAAGACATAAATACTAGTTTTCCCATAGCCAGTCATAGTAAGTAGTCAAAATTCATGGAATCATTAACTCTTATTAAAGAAAGTATATATAACACTAAATTATAACATACACATATAAGTATAACCTAACATTCATTTACACTCTCAAAGTCATATGCACATATACATGAAATCCTACTAATTGATGCAAAGCATAAAAATCAAGTAATAACCAACACATACATTTAATTAGTCATAGGAGAGAGTCTAGACATACAAATATAGTATGCACCATCCAAGAATATACATCTAATCTAAAGTATTCTATGATATCATATACTGTCCTATCTATTTCTTCATGAGCACCCTACTCAAACATGAATAATCAATCTTACACATAATTTTATTAACTAGAAATTACTAGATTATACCATTTGGGTATACCATAAATAATAATCATATGAAAAAACCATATATATGCACACATTAAAATTCACTATTTTTTCTATAAATTTTAATCACTTACTCATGAAATACTCTCATGAATATACTACTCATAAGTTTTCATCCTATCAGGACATTACTAAATTTTGAGGTTGATGTCATTCAACATAACACTACTATGCTACTGATATATTATTTATCTCTTCTAGCATTTTAATAAAATCCATAGATTTATATTATATAACCAAATCACCTAGGGATATAATATTAAAAAACCATAAGTAAAGATTAAAAATATGGTAGGGAACTCTGTTCATAACTTTAAAACTCAGCTATGTACTCTCCTATCCATATACCTTATAACCATCACCAATGAGACATCATATAACCCAACCCCTTATGATTTATTAAGAGGATATAAATTCTCTTAAGGTGCATACTCAATTTACCACACACTCATTATCAATTCTCCTTTCTGACAAACATGACGATACGAAGATGCTAATGGACACATTAGGTCCTAGAGTTTACCCTGTCTCTAATACCACATGTAACAACCCCTCAAGTTATCTTAGAATAATGTAGTATTTTTTTAATTAAATAATTAGTTTGACATTTATATCATAGAATTAAACAATACAATAGATTAAAATTATAACTAAGAATGATAATGGTTCTAATATTCCAATACTAGATGTAATATAATATATCACAACATCAAAGAAAGTAAATACAATAATACATATCTATGGCTAGTATTCTAATAAAAAAAATGTTATATATAATACAATTACATTCCTTAAATCATATAACATAATATAATAATAAATACCAAGCTCTCTGAAGCTCAAGTCAAACCAACTCATGTATCACTGATTATCTCAAGTGTCATCTCTAGGTAGTATTATAGTGAGGAGGGAGAGCATCATTTAAGTGATTTACCACTCCAACCATGGACCAATAATCCCTTGCATAATCCCATATCAGGAAATATCCCTCCCTTCATGGATAGGTAGATATAAAAGTGCAGCAATCTTGTCAGATGTGATAGTACCACATGTGTTATAAGATTTCTAAAAATATGCAGTGTACCATAAATAAATATATTTTAACATGATATTACACAACATGTAAATAAAACATATGAAATTATAATGTTTATCTAATTTTATTCTTGCCAAAGTTTTCAAATAACATATAATTATTTAGATCGGTAAATTTAATAACACAAAACTTGATTGGATTGTCTATTGGTGGTACTACCTAGGCTAGTCAAATCCATCTCACTACTGATTAGTATCATCAATATGGTTTCTCAAATAAACACATATAACATAGTATATAACTCAAAGACGTACTAAAAATTTCATTCTTCTAACATTAATATCACATCACATGTTATACATAAGAATAAGTAAAATATACTTTATTTTATCAATGGAAGAATGAATCATACATTAATATTTAACTCATATAGTAAATAATGTATTCAATTCATACCACCTAAGTATGTTTCAAATTTATAATAAACTATAGATTCTAAAAAACTACAAGAAGATCCAAATAACCACACCCCATGATTTCTCATATTACTATGGTCTAGTGCTTTAAGACATAAATACTAGTTTTCCCATAATCAGTCATGGTAAGTAGTCAAAATTCATGGAATCATTAACTCTTATTCAAGAAAGTATATATAACACTCAATTCAAGCATACACATATAAGTATAGCCTTAAATTCATTTACACTCTTAAGTTTGTAAGCATGCATACATGAAATCCTACTAATTGATACAAAACATATTAATCAAGTAATAACCAATACATACATTTAATCAGTCAACATAGGAGAGAGTCTAGACATACAGCTATAGTATGTACTATTTAGGCATATACATCTTAGATGAAGTATTTTTATGATATCCTATACTATCATAGCTCTTTGTTTATGATCACCCTACTCAAACATGAATAATCAATCTTATACATAATTTTATTAACCAACAATTACTAGATTATACCATCTAGGTATACCATTAATAATAATTATTATATGAAAATACCATCTTTATGGACACATTAAAGTTCACAATTTGTGCTATAAAATTTGAATCACTTACTCATGAATATACTACTAATAATTTTTCATCCTATCAAGACACTATTGAATTTTGAGTTCAATGTCATGCAACATAACACTACAATGTTACTGATATATTATTGGTCTCTACTTGTATTCTAAGAAAATCCATGGATTTATATTATATAACCAAATCACCCAGGGATATAATATTAAACAACCAAAAGTATAATAACATTACTATAAAAATGTTTATCATTGTTGTAGCTTATCCAAAACATAGTGACATTCCTAAAACTAGAAAAATCTAATCAATAAATAGTCATATCTCACTATATTGTTTGACAAATACTCAATGATTAATCTAGAATAATTTATAGGATAAAATAAGCATGTTTATTATTAAAATGCAATTCTATTTGAAGCCACTACGATGAAAATCCTAGGCAAAAATAAATTTGCCCCAAACATTTGATTTTGTATTAAAGAAAAACATATTTTTCTTATGCTAAATTTATTCCTTATAGGAATATATACATTACATCTAGTTATAAAAAGGACTCAACATCTTGACTAATTAATTCAGTAATATAAATCTATTTAACTCAACTTTACAACTAGTAAACTCCACGTCAAAAGATGTGATTAATTGCTCAAAATTACTTGGCATTTCAATTTTAATGATATTCAGCATTTATTTTAGTAATATATTCACCAAAAATTAAATAAGTAAAGATAATTAATTTAAATAAACATAAACAAAAGAATTAGATAAATATAGACAACAAAATTAATTACATGCTTAACAGGCTCAATAGTTTCATCATGTGACTATTTGACTTATTTTTATATTTGGTGTTTAATATGGCATTTTATGAGTATACTCACAGTTACAATTTGACTAGGCATTTTAATATATAAAGCTTGGCATTTTATATTTTACATTGACTAAATCATGGAACATATGCCTATTTAGAATAATATGTAGTCTTATCCAATTTTAATGTAGTGTTTAAGCATTTAAAATGTAGGTTTTGTTGGGAATTTGAGTGTCATGGTGTACAAGGACATTGGTATCTGTAATATTGTCATTGATGTCAAATAATAAATGTTCTATAAATCATTAATGATAAAGGTGTTGAGCTGTGTTGAGTTGAATAGATTAGTTTTAGAGCCCTCATGGAGATTATATGTGCACCTTGAATTCTTAGAATAGTCATATGAATACATCTATCAATTTGTTGAGTATGGATTAGTACATAGTTTATTGGTGACTAAATTTACATATATGGCAACATCTAGAGGAAATAATCACACTAGGCTACTCATGTTTGTGCCTATTCCTTATGTTCCAAGTTCTAAGTCATGCAGATGGAAGGATCAAAAGCTATGTAGGTACAAAGTAGGGCTCCCATATAGTTCAATGGTATCTAAACATAGTCAATTTTACAATTTTGGGAATCCTTTCAGGAAAGTGCTTGGCAATTATTTAAAGAGAATTGACTAAAGGAATTATTTTAGAAATATTGGTGAAGATAATTCTTTTAGAATAGTTATCTGCAACATAATTTATAAAGGAAATGAGTTTGCTTGGGAATTATTTGAAAACAATTGTCCTGAAGGAAAGTCCCAAAGAAAATGATCTGATCAAAAGCTGTTGAAGAGTATTTTTTCAAAAATCTGAAGGGTAAGTGGACCTTTAAAAAAAAATCCAAAGCATATATAAATTCTTGAAAAAATGCCGAAGGGTATTTTTCAAAAGTCTGAAGGGATCTTTTCAAAATGTTGAAGGGCAAGTGGACCATTGAAAATTTCAAAGGGATCTTTTTAGAAAGTCTGAAATGTAAGTGGATTATTCAAAACTTTTGAAGGGATCATTTCAAAAACCTAAAGTGTATGTGGACTATTACAAAAGCTCTAAAGGGTATGTGGATTGTTGCAAAAGATTTGAAGGGTATGTGTCCTACATAGAAGTTTTGAAAGACATGAGTGAAGACATTTTGTCAGGGAAATTATCCAAAAATTCACATTGACAAAAATACCACAACAATTTATCTAAAGGATATAGTTTGAATGAAGAGAGGACATTTGTTGAGTTTCCAAAGGACACTTCTGAAGGATAAAGGACACATGCAAAGCTTTGAAAGATAGTTAACAAATTCCTGAAGGGTACTTTTCAAAACTCTAAAGGGCATGTGATCCAACCAAAAGTTCTGAATAGGTCACTTGTAACATTGCTAAAGGATAAGTGTGGATTCTTGTAGGGCATTTTAAAAATTCCAAAGGGTCAAGGGATGTTAAAGTTTGAGCAAGTTTGGCAAGATCTAATAGAGAAAAATCTCTCATGAATGTTATGGTAAGTGAGATGAAGTCAACATGACAAATTTTAATGACCAATCCAATATAAAGATCTTGCATCTCCATAGATTGAATGACATGTAGAAATATGGATGAGAAAAATCCAATGGAGTGAAAGGACACAATGGGACAAGGTGATCAATGGTTACCAATTCAATGGGAGATTATGGATTGAGCATATTTGAATAAATTGAAAGGAGTGAAAGTGATCATATTAGATAAGAAATAGAAAGATGAAAAAAGTATATTGATGGTTAGAGATGACACAAACAAAGAAATCAAAGGCCTTCATTTAATCTATTCTAATGGTCAAGTGGAGAAATAGATAAGATCTAGTGATAAACTTGATATGGCTACATGAAGTTCAAGACTGATTGATCTAATTAGTTGATGATTAAGGAGGATGGGAATTTATGAGTTGAATCCAATAGTTACCATAGATAGTAAAGAGACCTAAACATTATGAAAAAGAGTATGAATTAAGACATAGGAAATTGATAGGTCAAGTCATTATTGAGAAGAGTCCAAAATAGGTGTAGTTGAAGTATGAACACAACTGGTGAGATGAAACCCTAAGATTCATTGTATATACACAACATCTAAAACATTGTGAAGTAGTTGTTATTATTGAGAAATTTATGTGTGACTCAAAGGTTATTGATTCAAGAGGGATGCAAATAGAGTATATAGTAGAGAAAAAATAAAAGGGAATGAAGAGTGTCTAAATAGAATACATCCAAATGTATGCACACACAAGGTGAAATTTAGAGGGACAAAGAGTGAGGTAGAGAAGAAGAAAAGGCACATAGAGAATGTATAGAGATTGAGCAGTTATAGACTAGACTTGTAACAAAGAAATAGAACTAGATTCTTTCATGAATCTATCTTGTACACTATAGTTATAGCTCCATAGTTTTGATTGGTTGGTGCCTTCAAGAAAACTAAGTTGGTGTTTAGTTAGGGGATTGGTGTCTCTTAAGGATAGGTGTCCTTAAATGTAACTAGTGTGGTTTTGCTAGTGAAGTGATTTAACTATGAAACTAGATTAGAATATAAGATTCTAGCGGCTATTCTCACCATGGTTTTTCCCTTTGGGTTTTCCATGTATAAATCTAGTGTAATGTGATTTTGTGTGTGTGTGTATGTGTGTGATCTCTACGTCTATTCTTTAATATGCATATGAATTGATATCTCATTTAAAAAATTTAAATCAACTAGATTTAGTTGATCTATTGATTCACTCCCCCTCTCTCAGTATATAGTTATGTTCAACAATTAGTATTAGAGCCTAGGGCTCCTTAGGAAGAAGCTTAATCGACTCAAGTAGATCTTGGTTAGTGAACACAATGGCTAGTCAAGAAGAATCCTCCTCAAATAAATCACCTCTCTTTGATGGATCTAACTATTCTTTTTGGGAGCATAAGGATGGAAGCATACTTAACCTCATTAGGATTTGATGTATGGATGTTTATAGTAAATGGATAATAGCTCCTATTGTAGCTCCTACTGATCAAGATACCAAGAAAGCATATGAAAACAATGCTAAAGCAAATAGTTTTGTTCTTTGTGGGTTGTCAAACTCTGAGTTTGTCAAATTTATGTATTGTTAAAGTGTAAAGGACATCTAAAACAAGTTAAAAATAATCTATGAAGGAGATGATAAGGTAAAGCAAGCCAAGATACAAACATACAAAGGGAAGTTTGAAAGTCTTAGGATGAATTAAGAGGAAAAGATTGTTGACTACCTCCTCAGAGTAGATGAGATAGTGAATTTTATCTGAGGACTTAGAGAAACAATATAAGACTCAACTATTTTCAAGAAGATTTTGATATCTTTACCACCTGCAGACACCTAAATCTGGCCACTAATAACCTCCAACTAGGCTTTTGGCCAATTTTCACTTAGAATACATAATTTGGCTTAAAAACACTAAAGCACATTAAAAGATTTGAAACTGACATATTCGAATGCCAATTTTGGCTAGGGTATCCCTAAATGGGGCATTGTAATTTATGGGCTAGCTAACTTTGATCAGATCATTTTGAGTCAAAATGCCAATTTTACACCTAGGTGCTCTAGAATGTTCTTTCCTATCAAATCTATTACACGAGACATGTGTCTTTATTATTTGGTTTTGGTATCATCCTAAATGGGATAATGGATCCAACACATCTAACATTACCTTCCAATTACAATCTAGTTAAATTTTAGACCAATAACAAGACATTTTGATCAATTTGAGTAATTTGTTCACAATGTTTTTAAAGATGCTTAAGATCTAATTAACCCAAATAAAGGCATAATTAATAATTCCATGGAAACTTGTTGAATAATTTTTTTTGGAAATGAATATTGTTGATGATTTAAAATTGCGTTTGATCTTAACCAATCAACAATGGGAAGTTTCAAACTGTGGGACAATGCGGCTTGAAACAACCTCCAGATTTTAGAGAAGTTGGTCTCTTCTTTTGTATTGGGTGTTGGGGAAAAGGGATAGGAGATTTAATAGAAATGCAAAATGTAGGAATTAAAACCTAACTATGGTGATGCGCCTGAGTGTAATCCTAATCCTAACCTAAGTACAGTGAGACTATTATAGGATTCAATTAAATTTAAGAGTAGACAAGTGCATGATCAATGTAAAAGGTCAAAATAATAGAAATAGAGGCTCACAACAGGGAGTTTTTTCACTGAGACACAGATAATGTCAACAAAGGCATAGTTTTCAATCTTCTTAATAGAATTTTCCAATCACATAAGAGGTGCAGAAGTCATGTACAATTATGTAAACCTTCCAATTCAATAAAATGAGACAAAAGCAAATGAGATTCTTAATCACAACTATAGAAAAATCTATAGTATATAGTACTTTAAAAATGACACAAATAACACCAACCAAGGCATAGAGTTCATTCTTCTTAATTCATTCAGCCACATAAAAGGCACAAAAACATGCACAGTTACATCAACCTTACAACTCAAGAAAATTGAGACAAGAGCAAATGATATTATTGGTCAAAATTCTAGAAAGTCTAAAACTATAGAATCCCCCCCTTTTTATTACAATCCCTCTTCTTTTAAAGCCTCGGATCACTCCTTCCATCATCCCCTTTCCCACGCAATTCTTCTCCATCCTTCACTCATAGGGGATAAATAGACCGCGCTTTTAATGCCTTGGGGGCTCCAAAAATATACTCGGTGGACTATTCCATCTACTCGAATTAACTCCAGCTAATTTTCCCTCCATTTCACTGTAATAGATAGACAGACACTCTCTTCTATTGAAACAAAAGAGGACACTTAGTCAATCCATGAAAAAATCTCTTTTGTCTAGAAGGCACCATAGAATGACACTTGGCCACTTCTACTTTCTCTATATTCTAATCAAGCGCGCTCCACCTTTGACACCTGTTGCAATCCGCTTTCTTGATACTTTTTAGTTTTAACAAAAGGAAAATCACTGTGTTCTTTGCCCTAGCAACTTTTAAGAAGGGGATGGATGCACATGGCAATCTTCACTTGTTTCCTTGGCACTTCCACTTTCTTTTAAAGTAACAGTCGGGACCCACCACAATCTTATTTGGCAATGAAGCTCAAAGAGGGTCTCTTAGAATTTGATGCATGGTGACCTCCATTACTTCTAGGAAGATATGTGGCATCTTCCACTTTTCCTTCTAGGGATAGGTGGCATCTTCCACTATTTCTGGGGATGGGGTAGAAAGGGACTCAGAGAGTGACACTTGGTAGCCTCCGCTGCACTTCGACACTTAGGCAAAATGAGATGACACCAAAACATTGGACCTAGGTGTTGAACAAAAGTCTCTCAAACACTGACACATGGTGACTTCTACTGCTTCCTTAAAAAGGTGGTTCAGGGCCTTCCATGACTGCCACCTGGTGCTTTCCTCTTTGTCTGCTGCTTAGCTCATTAAAAGTCTTTGCCAAAAAATAGAATGAAATGTGGGTGCCTCTATGAGACACAGATGCTGACATGTGGTGTATTCCACAATCTTCTTTAATGTTATAAAAAGTGTCTCAAATGATGCCAGCTAGTTGGCTCCATGTTTCAGAAAGAGACACATGGCAGCTTCCGCTCAACTTCAATATTTAGTCAAAATGGATGAAGGAAATAGAAGGAAAAAGAGAACCCATGTTTGGACAGTGACACTTGGTAGCTTCCACTGCACTTTGATAATTAGATGGAAAATGAACCCGTGCTCTACCCCAACTCTGCCACCATGACCAAGGTATATGGGAATGAAAACTGCAGTGCTCAACTGAAAATTTGAATGCAATGTAGAGTAAAAATTTACTCTATAGTTATTGGTGACCCTCAAGACTTTTGAGCTTGCTCAAAAAGAAAACTCCACCTCCCGCTACATCAAAATTGTGAAAATTATAGCTTTAAAAGAGCTGTCAACATATATTTAAAACACTTATTCAAAAGCAAAGTGGGAAAACAACAAAAAAACAATGCGAGAAAGGGAAACTATTTAATTATAATACATGAGAGACCTAAGTTAATTGAAATGTTTCAAATAGATTCTATTTACAATAATCTCCTTAGGTTCCCCTTCCATTGAATCTAACTCAAAAGAATTCTTCTACTTGCACGCACAAATTTTATACATGCCAATCCATAGCACTTCAAATTTAGTATGCTGACCCAGCTTGGCAGTCCGTGCATCCCATTTCAAAACAATTGAGCCCACTTCAAAATTAGGATTCAAAGTCCTTTTATCAAAAGAGTCCTTAACCATTCCCTAATGCTTGATCAATGAATCATGCGCTATATCCCTCTTTTCTTAAACTTCCAAAAGTTCTGTGAGTCTGACCTGCATGGGGCCATTCTCTTCAATCTCAATTTGTTTGATCAGCTAGAGAGCAGGGATTTCCAAGCTTAGGGGAATCATGGTAGACTTTCCATATACCAATTCATATGGAGACATTTTGATCACTTGCTTGGGCGTGATTCTATCAGCCCATAGTGCTAGATTAAGCACTTTATGCCACTCTTTGTGATGATCATCCGCTACTCCTTTGATGAGTCTTATCAGGTTCTTGTTGGTTGATTCTACCAAACCATTATCTTGAGGGTAATAGTTAGATAAAGTTTTTAGATATATTCCACATCTTAATGCAAAGTTAGATACTTTAGACCCAAAGAATGCTTTAGAATTATCTGATATGATGGTGCGAGGAGCCCCAAAATGAGTAGTGATACCCTCTAGAAAATCTAAGATCACATTCTCTATTGCTTTCTTAAGTGGGACTACCTTGGTCCATCTAGTGAAATAGTCTGTGATAGTTAATATCCATTTGTGACCCATGCTGGACACTAGATTTATCATTCTAATGAATTCAACACCCCATTGAGCAAAAGGTTCATCCAAAACTATAAGACTCAGTGGCATGGCTACATTCCTCCTCATCCCCATATAATACTGACAAGATTGACATTTTCTAACCAGTTGATAACAATCTACAAATAAAGTAGGCCAAAAATAGCCTACCTCACTTATCTTTATGGTTGTGGTCTTTACAAAAAAATTGCCCTTGATATTCCATGATGCATTTCAAGTAGTGTCCTCTTGGCTTCAGCCTATTCTACACATCTTAACAATTTCCCATCAAAATTTCTTCTGAAAAGATCTTGTTAAATTAAAACAAAATGAACTCCTTATATCCTATAATATCTCCTCTTGTTTCGAGGGAGTTCTCTTGGATAAACAACATTTTTCATAAATTGAATCTTGCTTGTGGCTTAAGATTCCTGACCAACCTCTTGTAATGTTAGCACCGTCTCTAGCACTCCTTCTGAATCTGCTTCCTCAGGTAACATCTTTTCTAGCTCTTGGGTTATATATTGGCACAGACCCCTACCTCTAACTAGCTTGGTGTGTATAACCTCCACATCATATTAAGGGATCTTAATGATCTAATTGGATCTTTTCTCGGTAATCTCCCCCTCCATGATGTATTCCTTGACACTTGGGTGAGCCACAAGTATCAAAATTTAGTTTCCTGATATCAGATACCTAAATTTCTTGAGGGCTTTCACCATGGCATAGGTTTGTCTTTCCACAAAATTATACCTAGTCTCATAATCTCTGAGAGTTCTTGAGAAAAAGTTATTGGGTACTCCCCCTCTAGCCTGTCATTCCTTTGAGTCAAGACAACAACAATACTTGACTCCCCTCCATAGACATACATTATGAAGGGAACAAAAAAATTGGGTTCTTGAGCATTGGGGCTGCTAAAATAGCCTTCTTGACCCCCTCAAAAGCTTGCCTTCCTTCTGTAGTCCACTTGAAAACTAGGTCCTTTATTAGCAAAAGTGTCATTGGTCTAACCAAGCTTGCAAAATTAGATATGAATTTATTGACAAAATTGATCTTCCCTAAAAAGGACTATACTGCCCTTTTATTTGCTGGAAGAGGTAAGTCCATTATAGCTATGATTCTCTCAGGATATATAGAAACCCCTTCCTTAGACACTATGTGCCCCAATAGTTTACCCTAAGGTATGTTAAAAATACATTTATTGGGATTCAATGATATCCCAAACTCTTGACATTTCTTGAAGATAGCTTCTAAATGATCAAAATGATCATCAACATTTTTTAAGAAAATAGTGAGGTCATCCAGATAGACTAGGATGACCTTGTTTATAAGTTCACCAAAGGCTATATCCATCGCTCATTGAAAGCTTACTCCTACATTTGATAAGCCAAATGTCATCTTTGCATAGGCAAATGTCCCCCATTTGGTGGTGAAAGTAGTTTTATACTGGTCTTCCTCAGCTAACCAAATCTGATTATACCTAAAGAAACCATCAAGTAAATAAAACCTCTCTGATCTAGCCACAATTTTCAAAATTTGTTCCATAGAGGGTAAGGGATAGTGGTCTTTCAAAGAGGCTCTATTTAGATCTCTGAAATCTACACACAGTCTTACATCTCCATTCTTTTTCCTAACTGGGACTAGATTTGATACCCAGTTCGAGTGCTTATTAGAAATGTTATTTTAGAGTCTAAAATTTTCTGCAACTCATCTACCATTAGAGGCTCTATCCTTGGATTTACTGGCCTCTATTTCTATCTGATGGGCTTGGATCCCTCAGTCAATTCTATTGTGTGTTAGATAATGTCTCTATTGTATCCATGAAGGTCTTCATAGCTCCAAGCTATGACTCTATCATATCTCTAGCACAATTCAATAAGTCTTTCCTTCTCTTCTTGAGTTGTAGAATTCCCAACTTTTAACCTCTTCCCATCACTCACCTCTACCTCAGAATAGTCTGCTTTATCTACCTAGAACCTTTTCTTTTTCAGACTTGCATCCTCTAGGTCAAACAAGTTTTCTAAGGTGATCAATCCTTTGGGGAGATTATTAGTCCTTAATTGAATAATCTGATCACCATATGACTCTTCAATTTTATCTTGCAACTAATCCACAAACTCATATAATTATTGCAAGAAAGAGACTACCTGAGCATCATTTTCAAATACTTGCCAATTTTCATCATTATTTGGGATGGTTGGCCTCACTATAACTTTTACTGACTCATTGTTAACTAATAGGCCAGTTTTTGGGTTAAAATGTGAGCCAATCTTAGCCATCCTATCAGCCTCAGAGTTTTGACTTCTAGGGATTATCTCAATATTAAAAGCTTCAAAATCCTCTATCAAATCCCAAATCCTATGCCTGTAGGATCTCATTCTCACATTTTTGGCTGCTGCCTTTTCCCTAATTTGCTTCACTACTAATTCTGGATCTCCTCTTACTCTTAGGTTCTTTATTCCCTTTTTCTTGGCTAACAAGAGCCCATGTACTAAATATTCATATTTTTCATCATTATTAGTGCAAGTAAATTGGAATCAGATAGCCTTAAAAATCTTATCACCATTTGGAGCAGTAAGACAAATTCCTGCTCCAGCACCATGTTTACTTCTAGTCCCATCAAAATTCAAGCTCCAGACCTCTAAATCTTGAGCAGTAGGTGCCTCATTCCTTATAACATTTGGGATCACCTAATCCTCATCAAAAATGACATACTTGCCCAAACCAATAGATTCATAGTTCCCATATGGGTCGCTATGCATCATAGCCAATAACTGATTGTTTTCTTCTTCTTGATCATGCTTAGTCCAGTCTCCTAGTTCTTCAACAAAATTTAATTCTTCTTTATTCAACATGGCATGATCTACTTCTAATCTTGTTGTTGGTTTGTTGGTGATGTGGTCTTTGGATAGTGGTTTAGATAAAATTTTCATCTTTGAACTGTATTTGGTTCTCAGGATGAGGTGAGACCAGTCAAGAGACATATATCCTCCTATTTTTACTCTAAAGTCTTTAGATAGACATAAACCAAAGACAGGAGGGATATCTATGACAACTATATCTTGGTTGACCACTATGTTGGGATGTGTGTATAACAGCAAGTGGAGTTGTTTAATTCTCCCTATGGTTTGCACTATTTTTCCATCTAGCTGTATAACTCCCTTTATAAGGGGTTCATATTTTATTTTCAAGGCATCAGCTATTTACTTGGGCATCACAGTTGTACTAGCTCCTAAATCTATGAATGCATTATGCAAGAGTTTCTTTCCAATTATTAGAGCTAAATAGAAAGGCTCTGGCTTGGATTTACTTACTTGTGCTACATTATTCACGAAGGCTATTGTCATTGAAGGAACCATATCTTTGAGTTTTTCCTTTCTAGCAGGTCCTTCCTTGGTAATAGCACCTTCGAGCACTGCTTGCCTTTGTAGAGCTTCTTGTAGTAGTGTCTTTTGCTCAAGAATAACCAAGATATCCCATATAGATACTTGTGCTAGAGTCCTCTTTAATTGGTCCACTACATCGATCAGTTCTAGAGACTAAGATTTTTGGTAATAGAGATACCTCATTTTTTCTTGAATTTGGGTAGGAATCCCTTGGTCTTGCACCAGCTAAGGCATCTCTTTTCTAGCAGTGGCATTTCTTTGCCCTTGAGATGGAGGATTATTCTTGACTTGACCACTCACAATCTTAGGCTGTTCCACCATCCTCCTCTTTGATCTGGTATAGTAATCAAATTGCACTACTGGCCTTTGGGAGGTAGATGCTTCGTTCAAGAAAACTACTTCTTCATCCTCAACCCATGAGAACAAAGCATGTTCCAAGGATATTTCCTCCTCCTATTGTAAGGGCATTCCTTGAATATGAGCCATTAGAACTAAATTCTACATGCTGGGAGACTAGTATGCTTGACTGCTACTGGTACTGGCAAACTGAACATCCATTCTTCTCTGCTTTGCTACCCTTTGTTGTAGATTGCCTCTAGGACAATCTCTAGGTGTGTGAACATCATTGCAAGGGAAACACCAAGCATTAGTATCATCCACATAATTATTTTGACTTGGAACCAGCTCCCTATTTGAGTTGGGAGGAAGAGTCTGTGAGGGTGTGAGAATTGCAGCTAATTGATTTGTTGGTTGATGGTTGGTTTGCCTTAGAGGGCCTTGATATTGGTTTGGTTGGGATGAGAACCTATTTCTTTGATAGCCTTGATAAGGAGGCTTGGGGAAGGTATTATGCTACCTCTTCATATTAATCAGCTTATTAGAGAACGTCCTTAACATACTCTTGATATCATCCATCTTAGATGATTGAGCAGGGACCAGTTGCTTCGCAGATGATGGAGGGTAAGTATACATGGACATAGGTGGGTTTATAGCTTTAGGAACTACTTGAGGTAAGGGCAAGGTAATTTCTAGGAATATAGGCATGGGAGGCCTTGGAGGTAACTTTCCAGCATCAATTAAATGATTCTCAGCTCTAACCGCAAGGTCATAAGACGTTGGCAATGTGTGTCCTCCTAGTGACTGAATCATAATAGATATATCTAAATTTAAAGCCTTGAGATAGAATACTATGTCCATACCAGGTGGTGGTTTAGCTGTAACAGGGATTCTATCCCAAGTTTTCTAGAATCTAGTGTTGAAGTTAGTCATGTCCTCTTGTGGTCCCCTTTGAATGGTGATCAACTATTGTAATAAATAAGACTTATCACCTTTCTCTACAAATCTTTCAAAGAACTAATCTCCAAGCTGGTCCCATGTAGATATGATATTTGGGGTCAAAGATCGATACCATTCTAAAGCCTTCCCTTTAAATGAGGCTACTAACAACCTTAGGGCCACACTTTACTCTGTGACACCATGTATGGCACAGACATTCGATACATCTTGAAGATGTTCCATAGGTGTTTTTGAGTCTTTCCCACTAAATTTGGGTAGAGCTTTTAGAGCATTTACTGGGATATGATCTCAAACAACTGATGGTGTTGGGAGGATTCAGGGGCTACCATTGTTCTAGCTTGCATAATTTCTTGGGGGTACATGGGCTTCCATGTTTGGTACTAGTACAAATTGGTTAGCTCTTCTTCTTGGACTAATTACCAGAGGTGTCAAAATAATAACTAGAATTGCACTAGATTGCGATCTAGTGACTGGTCCATAGCTTTGACTCCTAGTAGCTCTCTAGTTCATGTGGTCTTAAAAGAAACTTTAAGACTGGTCCCACTGGGCATGCCAAAAACTGTTGATGATTTATAATTGTGCTTGATCTTAACCAATCAACAATGGGAAGTTTCAAACTATGGGACAATGCAGCTTGAAAAAACCTCTAGATTTTAGAGAAGCTAGTCTCTTCTTTTGTATTAGGTATTGGGGAAAAGGGATATGAGATTAAACAAAAATGCAAAATGCAAGAATTGAAACCTAACTATGGTGATGCGCCTGAGTGTAATCCTAATCCTAACCTAAGCACAGTGAGACTATGATAGGATTCAATTACATTTAAGAGCAGATAAGTGCATGATCAATGTAAAAGGTCAAAATAATAGAAACAGAGGCTCACAATAGGGAGTTCTTTCACTGAGACATAGAGAATGTCAACAAAGGCATAGTGTTCAATCTTCTTAATAGAATTTTCCAATCACATAAGAGGTGCAGAAGTCACATATAGTTATGTAAACCTTCTAATTCAAGAAAATGAGACAAAAGTAAATGACATTCTTAATTAAAACTACTAAAAAATCTACAGTATAAACTACTTTACAAATGACACAGATAACACCAACCAAGGCATGGAGTTCATTCTTCTTAATTCATTCAGCCACATAAAAGGCACAAAAACATGCATAGTTACATCAACCTTACAACTCAATAAAATTGAGACGAGCAAATGATATTATTGGTGAAACTTCTATAAAGTCTAAAACTATAAAATCCCCCCCTTTCTTATTACAATTCCTCTTCTTTTATAGCCCTGAATCACTCCTTCCATCATCCCCTTTCCCATGCAATTCTTCTCCATCCTTCACTCATAGGGGACAAATAGACCATGCTTTTAATGCCTTAGAGGCTCCAAAAATCTACTCAGCAGACTGTTCCATCTACTCGAATTAACTCTAGCCAATTTTCCCTCCATTTCATTGTAACAAATAGACAGACACTCTGTTTTATTGAAACAGAAGAGGACACTTAGTCAATCCATGAAAAATTCTCTTTTGTCTAGAAGGCACCAGAGAATGACACTTGGCCGCTTTCACTTTCTCTATATTCTACTCAGGAATGCTCCTCCTTTGACACCTATTGCAATCTACTTTCTTGATACTTTGCAGTTTTAAAAAAATAAAACTCACCACATTCTTTGCCCTAGAAACTTTTAAGAAGGGGATGGATGCACGTGGCAGTCTTCACTTGTTTCCTTGGAGCTTCCACTTTCCTTTGAAGTAACAGTCGGGACCCACCATACTCTTATTTGGTAATGAAGCTCGAAGAGGGTCTCTCATAAGTTGACACGTGGTGACCTCCACTACTTCTGGAAAGATACGTGGCATCTTCTGCTTTTCCTTCTAGAGATAGGTGGCATCTTCCACTATTTCTAGGGATGGGGTAGAAAGGGACTCGGAGAGTGACACTTGGTAGCCTCTACTGCACTTTGGCACTTAGGCAAAATGAAATGGTGCCTTTCTGTGTTGAACCAAAACATTAGACCCAAGCGTTGAACCAATGTCTCTCAGACATTGACACATGGTGACTTTTGCTACTTCTTTAAAAAGGTGGTTCAAGGCCTTCCATGACTGCCACCTAGCGCTTTCCACTTTCTCTACTGCTTAACTCATTAAAATTCTTTGCCAAAAAATAGAATGAAATGCGGGTGCCTCTATGAGACGTAGATGATGACACATGGTGTGTTTTGTGGTCTTCCTAAAAGTTATAAAAAGTGTCTCAGACGATGCCAGCTGGTTAGCTCCATGTTTCAATATTTAGGCAAAATGGATGAAGGAAATGGAAGGAAAAAGAGAACCCGTGTCTAGATAGTGACACTTGGTAACTTTCACTGCACTTCGATACTTAGATGGAAAATGAACCTGTGCTCTACCCCAACTCTACCGCCATGACCAAGGTATACAGGAATGAAAATTGTAGTGCTTGACTAAAAACTTGAATGCAACATAGAGTAAAAATTTACTCTACAAATGTTGAATATTTGCATCATCAAGTGACCTCATTTCTTGGGAAGACATCCCTTGGCCATAAACACCACAAATATCAGGATTCATGCCTTCCATGCCTCATCAAAGCTATCCATGCCTCTGAATTGCTCCTCTATCCCAAAAATTGATGAGCCTATTTATCAATTTTAATTGAAAAATTGGATTAATCCTTAGCCACAAATCTCAATCTTGAGATGGATGGTTTATGTTGATTCTAGACATTTTCAAAAATCTATAAGTAGGAGGCCATACCACATGATTATGCAAATTTATAATGAATAACTGATTACAAAGCTTCATGAAACTACTGTTACCATGCCAAATTTATTCCAATCCAAGCCAAGCCACAAGATAAAGGTGCCAAGGAGAGATGGAGGTAGCCAAGCTTCCATTTCCAAGGACTTCATGAGAATAAAGTCAAGTAAACCACTACTACAAAGGCATTTGGAACATCCAAGGAAGGTTAGGTAATTCTTATTATTTTTCCTTATGTTTTAGTTGTGTTTGTCATTTTTTTTGTTCACATTAGTAACTAGGCATGAAGATATTAGCTTAATGTGTTTTTGATTTGGTTTAATTCACTAACACAATACTAATATCCTCTTCTTAGTCAAATTCCTAGTTCACACCATCAAGATATGATTCCAAAATCTCTGCAATTGAAGAAGCAAGAGATTTGGACAAGCTCACATTGGATGAGCTACATGTAACATTCATAGCCTATGAGATGAGAATGGGAGATGTTGATATATTTAAAATATAAGTTGCATTCAAAGTATAAAAGTAGGCAAAAGAAAAAATATCCATGTCTGAATCTGAGGAATCTGATGGAGAAGAAGTTATCATTGTCAAAAAATTAAAGAGAGGATCAAGAAAATACAAAATTAAGATATTGTTCAAATGCTTTAACTATCAAAAGATAGGACAATTTGCTGCCAAATATCCTTATAATAAAAAAGATAATTATGAGTAAGTAGAGAGTAACAAAAAGGTGAAACATCACTATGTAAAAAGGAATAACTTCTTCATGATAAAGAAAGGTTTATATACAAAAGAAGATAGTGACTCAGAGAAGGGTAGTGATAGTTTGGATGATGATCACGACTATGATTTTGTAGCAAAGGGAAAATAATTCTTGTTCATGATAGAAGGATCCACTCCCATAAATTAAGAATAGGATGAAGATGAAGATTGGGATGAAGATGAGAAATGTGAAGTTGATCTATAAGGTGAGCTAGTTTGTGCTCTAGAAGAGATTGAGAAACTAAGAAAAGAGAACTCAAAACAAAAAAAGCTTGGGTAGAAGGAACTTGACAAATCTAATCAAATGATACTGACTCTAAAAACTCAACTTGAGGAGGCTAAAAGAATAGAAGAAGTAGTTAAGATGGAACTATAGACAAAATCCAAATAATTCATGAAGCTTGAGGTAAAAATAGTAGCTTTGAGGAAAGAACTTGATAAGGCAAAAAGCCAAATAGATAAAAGTCTAAAGTTGAAAAAAGGATCAAACATTCTTAATGAATTAATCAACAGTAAAAAGCCTTCAAATGAAAATTTTAGTCTTAGATATGAGAAAGGAAAGGGCTCATCAATTATTACATCAACCAACCTCTATGATAATTTAAAAATAGGAGGAAGAGCAGAAGAAAAGAAAGAGAAGGTCAGCAAGGACATTGTAAATGATCCAAACAAAGATAAAGTGAGGAGAATAAATTCTCAGAAAAGGTCTGAAATCAAAGATGTAGAAGGATATACTCAAGTGATAGACTTGAAGAAATAAAGGAGTATGAAATTTAATTATACTACACCAAAGAACTTTATGACCAAGTATTATTCATACTTTTATAGTTAAGGTGATAGTTGTAATCAGTTTGGTCATAAGGCCATTGAATGTATATTTGTTCTTACTAGAAGATTTAATTTTGTAAGTAGAAACTCATTTTCTTCTCCACTAGATTCAAGTTTAATGTTCTATAATTGTAATAATTTTGGTCACATAGCTAAGCATTATAAGACCAACTTTGCAATGTCAAAAGGATCAAATGTAAATAAAGGCAAGTATCCTAATAAGAACAAAGGTTCACAAGTCACTGATAAAGAGAAGAAAAGGACATATGAGAGACCCAAGAAAATGTGGAAAGTGAAAAATCAATATTTGATTACTCAAACAACACTCCATGCTAAAGAAAAAAACTCATGGGTAATAAAGAGTGGGTTTTTAAAGCACATGATTGGATATAAGAGTAAGTTCACCAAGTTGAGAAAGTTCAAGGAAGGAATTGTTAGCTTGGGAGAAAATATAGCAGTAAAAATTAAAGGCAAAGGAACCTTTCACATTGATGGTAAGCTTCCTACACATGATGTTCTTTATGTCAAAGGATTGAATCATAATCTACTAAGTCTCAAAAAATGTGTGACAATGGATATATGTATTTGATGCCAAAGGATAAAAGCTAAAGAGATCTAGAAAAATAGTTACAGAAGGGATAAGGACTGAGAAGAATATATACAATCTTGTTGAGGTAAACAATAAAAGTTGTCTCATAGGAAAGGTTGATGAAATTTGGTTGTGGCATAGGAGAATGTCAATTAGGAAAAAATATAAGGGTCAAGTTTCAAACAAAAGAATGTGTGACTATAAAGCCTCTACAATTACTCCATACTCATCTTTATGGTCCTAACAAGACTAAAGGATCAAAAGGAGTTCATTACTTCATCTTATTTTTAGATGATTACTCAAGAATGACATGGGTAACCTTTTTGAAGGATAAATCTCAAGCCTTTAATAGATATAAGATCTTTAGAGCCATGGTTAAAAATTAAATGGGAAGAAAGATCAAATGTTTGAGATCTGATAAGGGTGGAGAATTCACCTAAAATGAGTTCATAAAATTCTATGAGAAACATGGGATTAAAATGCACTACTCTGCTACAAGAACTCCATAGTGTTGTCTCCCAGAAATAACAGTCATTTTTGAGACAACATTTGAATTATTTTGGTCCTACAGATCAAAATTGTATCTTCCATTTTCAAAAATTTGTCTTAGATATTCAGATTCCTCATTTTCAAAGCTTCTCAAAAAATCTACAGACTTTGCAAGTCAAGTTTAATGGATTTTACATGTTGATTTCTACAAACTTTATATTTTTAGTTTCTACAGGTAGGTTCATTTATACAGGTTCAAAGATTTCTGCAGGTAGTTTTTAGTCAAAAGAATTGATTTTCAACATTTGTTCATTTTCTGAGATTGGTTCAGAGTTTTGGTTCGAGTGAAAATCTTCATCGGCAAGCATCTGAGTGCAAAAAGAAACTTGAACCATTGAACCATTGAACCACTTTGGTTCAAAGGTTTAACAAGTTCAAGGTTCAACAAGTTCATGTTTGGTTCAAATAGTAGGTTCAAAGACATTTTACAAAGGTTTGTTTGAACCGTTGAACCAACCAATTGGTTCAATGCCTTGGTTCAACCACTTGGTTCTATGAAATAATTCATCAGCCTTTGGTTCAAAGGGGCTCAGTGCACTTCATTGAATCATTGAACCAGTTCAATGGGATTGGTTCAATCAAATGGTTCAACTATTGGTTCAAAGGCAAGTTCAACATCTTGGTTCAATGCTTAGTTCATTGGCTTGTTTCATTCATTGAACCATCGGCTTGAACCATTTTTGGTTCAACTGATTGGTTCAATGTCAAAGTTCATTCAATGGTTCATCAGCCAAGTTTAAAGGGGTGGTTCAATGCTGAAAAGAACTTTTTTGAAGGATAAGTGCCCTTGCGGAGGACACTTAATCCATAAAAGCACTCTTTGAAAGGGTCATTTTTCAAGGAAGCCGAAAGGTAATTATTTCAGATTTGTTTAAGGCATTTGAAAATTGGCATAACATTTAATTCTTTCATACTTTTGTCTGAAGGAATTCCTTTAGACAAAAAGTCTGAAAGAATTCTAAGTGACTGTGAAGGCAAAACCCAAAGACATTTTCAAAGGAGCAAATTGGTGGAATAAATTTTTGCAGACCTTTTGTCCATGGGAATTTTCCCCAGACTTTTTGTCTGCGAGAATTTTCCCTGGGGAAATGTTTGTGGAAAACTTTTGTATGCAGGGAACTTTCAAAAAACAAACACCTGGGGATTTGTCTATAGGGATTGACAAAGCAAAGGGCTACCAAAGGACCCCAAAGGGCAGGTGCCCTTGCAGGGGACTCTTGGTGGCCAAAATAAAGGACTATTCGACACAGATCATTTCTCAAAGCCCAAAGGGGTATGTCTAAGCCAAAAGGGCAAATCCAAAAGCCAAAAGAATACCAAGGGGTGACGCCCACAAAGACGTCAAATTTAGGATAGTGAACTAGTCATTGAGATCACATTGATAGGCATGTAAAAGTCAATTTTAAAGATAGTGAAATAGTTGTTGATCCTTTGATTTATAGACACAAATGCATTTCCAAAATTCTTGACAAAAACCAGCTAAAAATGAGGAAAGACAGAATAATGGATGAATCTAGGACCCGATTTAAGTAACCAGGAAAGGAGGAATGATAAAGATAAGATCAGACCGCCAGCTAAACATTGAAAGTTGTAATCTTTCAATTGCGTGGCTTATTTATCTACATTGAGAAGATCAAATGGATAAAATGCCCCAAAGTTCTAGCTTATCTTCCTAACAATTCCCAATGCATCATGATGTATTACTATTCCTGAGCCCTTCTTCAAGTAGCTATATAAGGGACTTTCTTTCATTGTAATTGGATCTTCTTTTTGACAATCTAAACAAAACTCTGCCCAAATTGAGAGGCATCATTGAGACTTTGTGCTCAATCTATTGATCATATTTTGTTATTGAAATAAGAAAGCAAGGAACTTTTTCAGACTTTGTGTTGTGAATTCTTTATTGTTAAGGAAGATGTTCTTATGTCTTTTACCTTGATATATCTTTTGTTTCATTAATTTAATAAGCAGGATTAGTAAAATTATTCAAGAAGGTGTCCTAAAGAATCAACTGTGGAGAGACTTTGTGCCCCCATAGCTACCTTCAGTGTGTTTTCTTTATATTGCTATGTAAAAGACTTTGAGAAGACTTTGAGCTTTCATTGTCCTTCATATATTACTCTTGAGCATTTTAGGTAGAGACTTTGTGCTCTGTCTCGATTTGTTGGTTACCATACTCTCAGTTACCTTTCAGATTTTTTTTCCAGGAGTATTCTTGCGTCTAGCTGAATAGTTTTTTTGAAAGAAGAGGAGAGTTATCTATCATTCCCTTGAGTTTTTCCTTTGTTTTGTATACATCATCTCTGAAGAAAGAGAGATGGATGTCTGGTCGTACCCTTGAGTATTATTTTCTGTTTATGCATATACATAGCATATCCACAGGGAACCTCCCCTTGATGAGAGGAGAGAGCAGTCTCCTTTTGATGTGATAAACTTACACATTAGGATGACTAACCTTCTTGCTTTGGTTGATAAGACCTATTTTATTTACCAGTACACTGATAAAAAAATATTCAACCAAAAGTTTTTGGTGACTGCACTAGGGAAATACCCATTATCCATTTATAGTCTATCCATTCCATTTACCAACTAGGAAAAGAATGCATAGTTTAAAGCCTCAAGCTTTAACTGAAGCAAAGTTATTTATTTTCCACTTTTGTTTTACAATTTGGCAAATTCAAGGTATACACGAAGCCAAAGGGCTAAAGGTGTCATTGATCCTGTGTTCGAGCTGGTACAACAAAGTGATTTTTATCTATTTCCTTCACCATCTTGTGTCCAACGAACCAAGATCTTTCCTCCTACTAAAGCCAGATCTCCATTACTAGGTGAAGTATCTACTTCTACTATTGATAAAGATGTGCCTATAATTACCCCATTGAGATTTGTTATCCCTCCTTTTCAGTATCCTATAATGGCAGTTTAAGGCCCTTGGGGTAATGCTTTTGGTCCTCTCAATCTTACTCCTCCTCTACATGAGCTTCCATGCAGTTCTAAGAAGAATTTCTCTAAATTATATGGTGATGGGAAAGTTCATCCTGATGAACACATTGTAGCATTCAATATAGCTTGTGGAGTAATCAGAGTAGAGTTTGAAGATGTACCAGTTAGGCTTTTTGTTGAAATGCTACAAGGTCCTACTACATATTGGTTTTACCATCTATAGGCTAAATTTGTGATTGATTGGAATACTCTGAAAGCTAATTTTGAATCTAGATTCAAACTTGTAGAAGATGCACATACACTTTTGGCTCAACTTACACAAATAAAAAAAGAGCCTCATGAGCCTATGAGAGACTTCATAGCTAAATTTGACAAATTGACAAATAGGATCCCTATCATTGCTAGACCTACAACTGAGAATCTCAAATGTTTTTTCATTAATTCTTAGCTACCTGAAGTCAGTTTTCTCTTAAGACGTGCTGGCCAAATAGATCTCTTTGTAGCTCAAGTTTTGGCCACTGAAGTAGAAGATGATCTCATCTTAGCAGGGAAAACAAAAAGAGATCCCAATAAAAATAGAGCTTCATCATCTTCTAAATTTGCTTTTACAAGCACCACAAATCCAATGGTGCAAAAATTAGCAAATGAATTGCTTGCTCTTAAGAAGCAGATGGCTCAAGGAATGTCTTTTGCCCCTACATACAGAAGGACATTCCCAAATCAGTCATATCAGGGCGATGTTGCTAGAAACCATGGACAACAAAACTACCTTCCTCCCCCACAAGGAAAACTTGCCCTGGAAGCTCGTCCAACCAATTCAGCAATGGGATACCTTGAAGCAGAATCAAAATTCTCTTATCAGCCTAAATTAAATCAAGAAAATGATGCTAATATCATTGAAGATAATCAAGAAGAATTAGCTGGTGACTCCCACATTGGTTTCCTAAATTATCAAGATGAACTCGAAAGCAAAGGAGAAGTTTCAAATGGATCATACACAGTGTTTACTAGGTCTAATAATCAATCAGTCCAGTAGGCTGATAAGGAAAAGATAAAAGAACAATCACAGCCAGAGTCACAATTGTCAAGTGTGGGATAGCTCTGTCTTTTCAACCAAAATATCTAGTCATTACTCAAAAGGTAAATACATCTATTGCACCTTCCCCTTCTACTTCTAATTCGCAAACTAGCCCACCTCCCATCCCTCCTAAAACTCAGAAAGCTAAAATACCTTTCTCTGTACCTAGCTTGATTAAACCATTTGACATAATTGATCATGTCAAAAAGACAAAAATATAGATGTCTAAATTTGAGTACTTGTAGTCCAATCTAGATCAACTGAATAAGCTGATCCAATATGTAAAAAATCAAATTGTCTTTGTAGGACAAAATGCCAAAAAAGTAATTCTTGATTTTCCAAGGAATACGCCTATTCCAAATAATTTGATTATTACTCCTGCAGCTACTTCTAGAAAAATAGAACCCTTCTATGTTTCTCTGTTAATTAATGGCCACAAGCTAAGTAACTATATAATAGACTTAGACGCATCTGACAATGTCATGCCTGCTAAATTCACTGAGTCTCTTGGTCTCACATTGACCAAAACATTTGGGAGATGTTTTTCCATGGAGAATAAACAAGTACCATTGCTGGGGAAAATTAAAGATACCCAATTTGCATTCACAGCCTTTCCAGATAAGAGGATTAAAATGACACTGATGTCCCAGCATCTTATGGCATTTTGCTTGAATAGAATTCTTGTAAGGACGTGGGAGGAGAACTGAACATGGATCTATCTAAGGCAAGGATCCCTATATAAGGTGTGATGAAAAGATTACTTCTTGAAAAAGAAGTAAAGTATGTAGTTACCAAGATGTCAGCTCCTGAAGCTCAAATCCTTTTTGAATTTATAGGTATGGGTAATTACTTTTTATATATAGATCATGAAGAAAGACCCTCTATCTTTGATGAGGGAAAGTCTGAAGTAAAGATAGTGTTTGATGAAATTTGGACTCTAGAATTTGATGGTAGTTGTTCATCTACTAGTTCAGGAGCTAGAATTGTCTTGATATCTCCTCAAGGAGATATGTTTCCTTCATCCTATAAATTACAATTTAGTAACACAAACAATACAGCTAAATGTGAATCACTATTGCTAGGCATGAACGCCGCTCAAGAAAGAGGCATCAAGTTTCTTCATGCTAAAGGGAACACAAAATTAGTGGTCTGTTAAGTGAGAAATTCATATGAAACCAAGAATGAGAGGTTACGCCACTATCATAACCTGGTTTGGGACCAAATTGAAAGCTTTGATGCTTTCAACATTTCTGCTATTTCAAGAGAGGCCAATGACAGAGCTGATGCACTTGTTATTTCAGGAACTCTTTTAGTTCCTCATTTTGATTTCAAAGAAGACAAATATACCATTGAGCTAGTCTCTAAACCAAGTGTTCCTGACAATGCTGATCATTAACAAATATTTAATGATGATCATCAGATCATTACTTTCTTAGAATGAAAAGATAATTTTGAACAGCTGTATTTTGAAGGCACCAAATCTCAGAAGTTTGAATCTTTTTCTGAATCTAGTTTAGATGTAAATGAAGAGTTCCTATAGCTGAAAGGAAATAAAATTCCTAAAGGCTTGGTTTCTCTTGAGAAGCTGTATGACAAGCATGATAGATTCATCAAACAACAGCAAATAGATTCAAATTTCTCTCAGGGATTTGACTAACTAAATATGACCAACAAAGAAAATCCCAAGATGGTCAACATTGGTAAGTGTTGCACACCTGAAGAAAGATTCAAATTCACTTCTTTGCTCTGTCAATACATTGATGTCTTGGCATATTCATATGAAGACCTAAAGTCTCTTAGACCTAATGTAATCCACCATCATATTCCTTTCAAGGCTGATTCAACACCCTATAAGCAGAAATCCAGACAATACAATCCAAAAATTTTAGGTACTATTATGTTTGAGATATAGAAGATGTTAAATGCTAAAATTATCTTCCCAATCCATCATTCTACATGGATTGCAAACATAGTTCCTATAAGGAAGAAGAATGGTGAAATTCACATTTGTGTAGATTTCTAGAATCTGAATCAATCATCTCTGAAAGACAATTATCCTTTGCCAATCATGGACCAAGTGCTTCAAATAGTAACAGGATCAGAAATGTTATCAATGATGGATGGCTTCTCAAGGTATAATAAGTTGAGGTTGGTGAAGCTGACCAACACAAGACTACATTCACCACACCTTGAGGTACATTTACTTACAAAAGAATGCCTTTTGGCTTAATAAATGATGGCGCTACCTTTCAGAGAGCTATGGACATGGCTTTCAAAGATGAGATTGTAAAATTCATAGTAGTATATCTTGATGACTTAACTATCTTTTTAAAGTGTCGATCTGATCATGTACGCCACTTACAACAAGTGCTGGAGTGCTGCCACCTGAATGGTATTTTTTTTATTATAAAAAGTGTATTTTTGGAGTGACAGAGGGGAAACTCCTTAGACACATTGTGTCTAAAGAAGGAATAAAGATTGACTCAGATAGAGTCAAGTCTATTCAAGAGCTAAATTTTCCCACAAGTAAAAAAGTTGTCCACTTTTTCTTCGAAAAAGTGAATTTCTTACAGAGATTTATTCCCAAATTTGCTGAGAAGACAAGACACATTGTAAATATGATGAAAGGAAAGACCACCTTCAACTAGACCAAAGAAGGCAAAGTAGCATTTCAAGATATCAAGGTTGCCATTACTCACGCCCCTACCTTGGTTTGTCCAAATTACCACAAGGATTTTATTATTTATAGCTGTGTATGAGCATACTCTTTCAGCAATTCTTGTCCAACAAGAAAAATAAGGTATGGAATCCCCCATCTCTTTCATGAGTTGCCCTCTCAAAACTCATGAAATAAAGTATTCAAATATAGAGAAGCACACCTATGCACTGGTAAAAGTAGTCAAACACTTTTGCTTCTATATTCTGAATTCACATACTACTACCTTAGTTCCTGACAATACAATCAAGTCTATATTAACTCAAAAAGAGTTTGGCACAAAGAGAGGTAATTAGATTGCAAAGATCCAAGAATTTGATCTGGATATCAAGGCAACCAAGCTGGTCAGAGGTAAAGGCCTTTGCCAATTAATGGCTGACAATAAGCCAGAGGATACACAACGTGAAGAAGCTAAAGTGCAAGATGCGACAACAATCCTTTTTGTCTCCACTACCAACGAATGGTACTCATATATTGCCTATTTTTTGACTTATGGTGAATGTCTTGTTCATTTGTCTTACAAAGAAAGGAGGACTATCAAGTTTAAAGCTACCAATTTTGTCCTTTGGGATAATGGTCTATACAAGAGAAGCATAGATGGAGTTTTCCTTCGTTGTGTAGATAAAGAACAACAAACCCAACTCTTGAAATCTTTCCACAATCTAACCTGTGGAGGACATTTTTCTACCCCAGTGACTACTCACAAAAATTTGTGAGCTAGGTATTACTCCCTGACTCTTTTCCAAGATGCACATAAGTGGGTGAGAAAATGTGAACTTTGCCAACAATTTGTTTGAAGACCCAAGTTGGCTGCCCTACCTCTCAAACCAGTAATTATAGAGGAACCATTCCAGCAATGGGGACTCAATTTTATTGGAACAATAAACCCGTCTTCAAATACTGGACATAATTATGTCCTTACAGCAACTAATTATTTCACTAAGTGGGTAGAGGCAATCCCAACTAAGCATGTTACTTCAAAAGTTGTATGCAACTTCCTAAAAGAGAATATCATTTCCAGATTTGATGTCCCACTCAAAATTGTTACTGATAATGTAGCTTTTTTCACCTCTCAAGAAATTATGCAATTCTATTTTCATTATGGAATTACGCTTTCTCATTCTTCTGATTATTTCCCACAAAGAAATAGACAAGCTGAGTCCAACAATAAAAATCTGGTAACTATCATCAAAAAGTTTGCAGATGATAATCAAAGGACATGGCATAAAGCATTGGTGGATGCTTTGTGGGCTGACAAGATCACACCAAAGAGGGCAATTGGTATGTCCCCTTTTCAACTTCTTTACAGGATTAATGCTGAGATACCAATTACCTTAGAGTTACCAGCCTTGAAATTGGTGAAGGCCATTGAAGATCAAACATATGAGAGTTCTCTTGACAAAAGAATCATGTGCCTGACTCAGCTAAAGGAACAAAGAACCATGGTGGTGGATAGAATTGTTTCTCATCAAATTTTAATAAAGAAAATCTTTGATCAGAAGGTTAGAAATCATGGTTTCCAGATTGGAGATAAAGTCTCATTATGGAACAAAAGAAGAGAACCAAAGGGGATGCATGTAAAGTTTGACTCCCTTTGAAGAGGCCCATTCATCATTCATCAGCACATGGGTGAATTGTTTTTTTTTTGAAATACCAAGATGGCACACTCTTTTCTCTACCCCACAATGGGCAGCATCTGAAACACTTCAACTCTTGAAGTATCAGATCATTACCTCTATATATATGTATATTTGTATAGCTTTATTTCTGTTTTGTTTTGTTTATTTTCTTTTTGATACCTTTCATGACTCTGTGGCATGACTCCACAACCCAATGGCATACTTGAAGACACTAGAGATTCTAAATTTTTCTCCTTCCAATTCATTTTGCAATTGACAAAAGTTCCCCAATTGGAGCCAGCTGTTGTCTCCCAAAAATAACAGTCATTTTTGAGACAACATTTGAATTATTTTGGTCCTACAGATCAAAATTGTATCTTCTATTTTCAAAAATTTGTCTTAGATATTCAGATTCCTCATTTTCAAAGCTTCTTAGAAAATCTACAGACTTTGCAAGTTAAGTTCAATGGATTTTACATGTTGATTTCTACGGACTTTGTATTTTCAGTTTCTACAGGTAGGTTCATTTATAGAGGTTCAAATATTTCTGCAGGTGATTTTCAGTCAAAAGAATTGATTTTCAAATTTTGTTCATTTTCTAAGATTGGTTCAGAGTTTTGGTTTAAGTGAAAATCTTCATTGGGAAGCATCTGAGTGCAAAAAGAGACTTGAACCATTGAACCATTGAACCACTTTGGTTCAAAGGTTCAACGGGTTCAAGGTTCAACAAGTTCATGTTTGGTTCAAATAGCAGGTTCAAAGACATTTTAAAAAGATTTGTTTGAACCATTAAACCAACTGATTGGTTCAATGCCTTGATTCAACCACTTTGTTCAACAAAATAATTCATCAGCCTTTGGTTCAAAGGGGCTCAACGCACTTCATTGAACTGTTGAACCAGTTCAATGGATTGGTTCAATGGGATTGGTTTGATCAAATGGTTCAACTATTGGTTCAAAGGCAAGTTCAACATCTTGGTTCAATGCTTAGTTCATCAGCTTGTTTCATTCATTAAACCATCGACTTGAACCATTTTTGGTTCAACCAATTGTTTCAACCAATTGGTTCATCAGCCAAGTTCAAAGGGGTGGTTTAATGCTGAAAGGAACTTTTTCAAAGGACAAGTGCCCTTGCGAGGACACTTAATGCATAAAAGCACTCTTTGAAAGGGTCATTTTTGAAGGAAGCCGAAAGGTAATTCTTTCAGATTTGTTTAAGGCATTTGAAAATTGGCTTAACATTTAATTCTTTCAGACTTTTGTCTGAAGGAATTCCTTCAGACAAAAAGTCTAAAAGAATTCCAAGTGACTGCGAAGGCAAAACCCAGAGACATTTTCAAAGGAGCAAATTGGAGGAATAAATTTTTGTAGACTTTTTGTCTGCGGGAATTTTCCCCAGACTTTTTGTCTATGGAAATTTTCCCTAGGGAAATGTCTATAGGTAACTTTTGTCCGCGGGGAAATTTCAAAAAAAAAACACCCAGGGATTTGTCTGTGGAGATTGACAAAGCAAAGGGATGCTGAAGGACCCCGAAGGGTAGGTGCCCTTACAGGGGACTCTTGGTGGCCAAAATAAAGGATTATTCAACACAAATCATTTCTCAAAGCCTGAAAGGGTAAGTCTAAGCCAAAAGGGCAAAGCCGAAAGCCAAAAGAAGACCAAGGGGTGGTGCCCACAAAGATGTCAAATTTAGGATAGTGAACTAGCCATTGAGATCACATTGATGGGCATGTAAACGTCAATTTCAAAGACAGTGAAATAGTCATTGATCCATTGATTTACAGACATGAATGCATTTCCATAATTTAAGACAAAAACTAGATAAAAATAAGGAAAGACAAAATAATGGATGAATCTAGGACCCGATTCAAGTAACTAGGAAAGGAGGAATGATAAAGACAAGATTAGACTACTAGCTAAACATTGAAAGTTGCAATCTTTCAATTGCATGGCCTATTTATCTACATTGAGAAGATCAAATGGATAAAATGCCCCAAAGTTCCAGCTTATCTTCCTAACAGTTCCCAACGTATCATGATGTATTACTGTTCTTGAGCCCTTCTTCAAGAGGCTATATAAGGGACTTTCATTCATTGTAATTGGATCTTCTTTTTGAAAATCTAAATGAAACTCTACCCAAATTGAGAGGCATCATTGAGACTTTGTGCTCAATCTGTTGATCATATTTTGTTATTGAAATAAGAAAGCAAGGAACTTTTTCAGACTTTGTGCTGTGAATTCTTTGTTGTTAAGGAATATGTTCTTATGTCTTTTTCCTTGATATATCTTTTGTTTCATTAATTTAATAAGTAGGATTAGTAAAATTGTTCAGGAAGGTGTCCTAAAGAATCAACTGTGGAGAGACTTTATGCCCCCATAGCTGCCTTCAGTGTGTTTTATTTATATTGCTGTGTAAAGGACTTTGAAAAGACTTTGAGCTTTCATTTCCCTTTGTATATTACTCTTGAGCATTTCAAGTAGAGACTTTATGCTCTATCTCGATTTGCTAGTTACCATACTCTCAATTACCTTGCTACTTTTATTTCTAGGAGTATTCTTGCGTCTGGCTAAATAGTTTTTCTGAAAGAAGAGGAGAGTTATCTATCATTCCCTTGAGTTTTTCCTTTGTTTTGTATACATCATCTTTGAAGAAAGAGAGATGGATGTCTGGTCCTACCCTTGAGTATTATTTTTTGTTTATACATATACATAGCATATCCACAGGGAACCTCCCCTTGATGAGAGGAGAGAGCAGTCTCCTTCTGATGTGATAAACTTACACATTAGGACGACTAATCTTCTTGCTTTGGCTGATAAGTCCTATTTTGTTTACCAATATGCTGATAAACAAAATATTCAACCAACACATAGAAAAATGGAGTTGTTGAAAGAAAGAATAGGACTATTAAGGATATGGCTAGAATAATGCTAAAAGAGACCCAAATTTTTGATGGATATTGGAGAGAATTAGTCCAAATAGTAGTATACATCCTGAACAAAGTTCAACTAAGTGTGAAAAGTGATAAAATGCCATGTTAACTATGGTATGGAAATCTTGCATCATTTAAGTAATTTAGAGTGTTTGGAAGAAAATGTTACATCAGAAGAAAGGAGGAAAAACTAGGCAGCTTTGAGTCAAGATGCGATGAGGGAGATTTTCTTGGTTACTCTACTTAGAGTAAAGCCTATGTGTGTTACAATAATAAGCTACATAAAATAGTTGAAAGCATCAATGTCAAGGTCAGAAAAGGATTTAAACAAGTTGAGTTTGATGAGGAGATTAGAATTGAAGAATTAAAATAAGCAAAAAATGAAGAAGAGGATAATGAAGAGAGGGAAGAAAAGACTGTAAAGGCACATCCAAAGTTTGTTTGAAAGGATCATCCCAAGAAGAAAGTAATTGGAAACAAAAATGGAGTTTAGACTAGGAGAAGAGATTGAATGAAAAAGGATCAAGTAAGGTTTTCCCTGTTTTTATAAATTGAGCCTAAGACATTCATTGAAGCAAGTAAGGATGAAAATTGGTTAAAAGCCATGGATGAATAACTAAGTTAAATAGAAAAGAAGAAAAACATGGGAATTAGTCTCTAGACCCTCAAAAAAGAATGCGATAGGAACCAAGTGGGTTTATATAAACAAACTCAATGAAGATGGAGATGTCATAAGAAATAAAGCAAGATTGGTGTGCAAGGGATATGCACAAGTAGAAGGCATAGACCTTGAAGATACATTTGCTCTAGTGGAAAGATTGGAAGCCATAAGAATGTTTTTGGCATTTTTTGTTCATAATAAGTTCAAAGTATATCAAATGGATGTAAAGTCAACCTTCTTGAATGCAAACTTAGAAGAGGAAGTCTACATTGAACAACCATAAGGGTTTCAGCTAGTGGATGAACAAGATTATGTGTGCAGACTAAATAAGGCATTATATGGTTTGAAACAGGTACCTAGAGCATGTTATTCAAGATTAGATCAATACCTGCAATAACAAGGTTTCATCAAAGGATGTGTATATAGAAATTTTTACTTTAAATCAAAAGGTGAGCATATGCTGATTATTATTGTCTATGTAGATGATATCATCTTTGGAGGTGGCACTAATAATATGTGCAAATAATTTACCACATAAATGAAAATTGAATTTGAAATGTCTATTCTAGGAGAACTTTCTTTACTTCTTGGTCTAAAAATTACACAAACCAATAAAGTGATGTTCATATCTCAAACCAAGTATACAAAGGAGATGCTCAAGAAATTTAGAATGGAAGATAGAAAACCAGTTAGTACTCCAATGATAACTAGATGCAAGTTAAGCAAAGAATATGAGTCCCTTAATGTAAATAATAATATGTATAGATCAATGATAGGCAACCTGTTTCACCTAAATACATCAAGACCAAACATCATGCAAGATATATGCATGGTTGCAATATTTCAAGTAGCTGCCAAAGAATCACATGTCAATGTTGTGAAAAGAATCTTTAGATACATCAAGAGCACAATTAAATATGGTCTATGGTACCCTATAAGTGAAGATCTCACTTTGATTACATATATATATATATATATATATATATATATATATATATATATATATATATATATATATATATTGGGTAGGAATTGTGGATGATAGGAGAATCACTAATGGTGGTGCATTCTTCCTTAGAAATAGACTTGTGTTATGGTTGAGAAAAAAACAAGAGTCAGTTACACTTTCTACAATAGAATTAGATTATGTAGCAACAAAAACATGTTTCACCCAAGTCTCTTGGATGAATAAAACTCTTAGGGACATCAAGGTAGAATACCAAGAACCTATTTCTATCTTTTATGATAACTCAAGTTCCATAAACATATCTAAGAATTCAATGATGCATTCCAAAACCAATCATATATCCATCAAATATCATTTTTTGAAAGAAAAGGTTGTAGATCAAGAGGTCAAAATTGAATATGTAACAACAAAGAACCAAATTATAGATATATTTACCAAGCCTCTTCCCAAAGATAAATTTGAGTATCTAAGAGAGAAGCTAGGAGTAGTATCTCCCATACCACATCACTAGCTTTTAGTGATAGGTTATGAATCTAGGGGGAGTACTGAAGGAACACTATTAAATCTTGGATTAAGAGAAAAGGTATCATATTGAGAAAGTTGTAGTCCCTTTGATATGTGATACCATAAGAGGTGAAAAAGGTGTGTTAGATCTAGATCACTAGGCTTATCTATATAGAGATATGTCGATTACTGATTGGTCTTTTAGACCAATGCTATATACATGATCATTTGGAGAATAATGGAATCAAGGGAACTAGATCTGAAAGTGTCTAAGTAAGAGTTTGGGTAAATGTGTCATTGCCAGAGGGGGAGTTTCTATCAATAATTCTCTAACCAACCAATTCCAAGGATCAAAACAACTAGACACTAAAGGATTAGCCCATTTCCATGTTATGGTAAGGACTCTTTGTCATTAATTTCAAAGGGGTAGACAACAAAATGATGAAGGAATGAAGAAGGGTAGTCATTTTGAGAATGATTTACCATCAATGACAAAGGAGGAGATTGTTGGCAATTTGAGTGTCATGGTGTACAAGGAGATTGTTGTCTGTAATATTGTCAATGATGTCAAATTATAAATGTTCTATCAATCATTAATGGCAAAGGTGTTGAGTTGTGTTGAGTTGAATAGATCAGTTGTCGATTCTTCATGGATATTGTATGTGCACCTTGAATTCCTATAATAGACATATGAATGCCTCTAATAGTTTGTTGAGTATGGATTAGTACATAGTTTGTTTGTGACTACATTTGCATATATGGTAGAATCTAGAGGAAATAATCACACTAGGATACTTAGGTTTGTGCCTATTCCTTATGTTCCAAGTCCTAAGTCATGTGGATGGAAGGATTAAAAATTATATAGGTGAAAATTAGGGCTCCTAGGTAGTTGAATGGTATCTGAACACTTAGTCAATTTTGCAAGTTTGGGAATTCTTTTGGGAAAGTGCTTGGGAATTATTTTGGTAGAATTGACTTGAGGAATTCTTTTAGAAATATTGGTGAAGACAATTATTTTGGAATAGTTGTCTATAACATATTTTCCAAAGGAAATGAGTTTGCCTAGGAATTCTTTTATAACAATTGTCTTGAAGGAAATGATCTGATCAAAAGTTGTTGAAGGGTAAGTCAACCTTTACAAAAAAGTTGAAGGATATATAAATGCCTTCAAAAATGCTAAAGGGTATTTTTCAAAATGTTGAAGGGTAATTAGACCATTCAAATGTTTCGAAGGGAAATTTTCAAAATACCAAATGGAAAGTGGATCATTCAAAAATTTCAAAGGGATCTTTTTAGAAATTCTAAAGGGTAAGTGGACTATTCAAAACTTTTGAAGGGATCATTTCAAAAACCTGAAGGGTATGTGGACTATTACAAAAGTTTTGAAAGATATGTAGATCATTGCAAAAGTTCTAAAGGGTATGTGTCTTACATAGAAGTTCTAAAAGACATGATTGAAGACATTTTTGGGGGGAAATTGTCCTAAAAGGCACATTGATAAAAATCCCACAATAATTTATTCAAGGTTTATATTTTGAATGAAGAGAGGACATTTGTCAAGTTTCTAAAGGACACTTCCAAAGGATAGTGGACACTTTCAAAGTTTTGAAAGATAGTTTGCAATTTCTTGAAGGTTACTTTGTCAAAACTCTAAAGGGCATGTGATCCAACTAAAAGTTTTGAATAGGTCACTTGAAACATTGTCAAAGGATAAGTTTGGAGTCTTGTAGGGAATTTTCAAGACGTTGAAGGGTCAAAACATGTTAAAGTCTGAGCAAGTTTGGCAAGATCTAATGGAGTGAAAGCTCTCATGAATGTCAGGGTAAGTGAGATAAATTCAAAATGCCGAAGTTTAATGACCAAGACAATATAAATATCATGCATATTGATAGATTGAATGGCATATATAAATCTAGATGAGAAAAATCCAATGAAGCAAAAGGATACAGTGGGACAAGGTGATCGATGGTTACCAATTCAAGAGGAGATTATGGATTGAGCATATTCAAATAAATTTAAAGGAGTGAAAGCAATCCTACTAGATGGGAAATAATGAGATGCAAAAAGTATCTTAATGGTTAGAGATGGCACAAAAAATAAGTCAAAGTCCTACATTTAATTTATTTTAATGTTCAAGTGGAGAAACACACAAGATCTGGTGATAAAATCAATATGTTCACATGAAGTTCAAGATTGATTTATCTAATAAATCAATGATTAAGGAGGATGAACATTTATGAGATGAATCAAATAGTTGCCATTGATAGTAAAGAGACCTAAACATTGCAGTGAAGAGCATGAATTGAGACATGGGAAATCAACAAGTCAAGTGATTATTGAGAAGAGTCCAAAATAGGTGCAATTGAAGTGTGAATGCAACTGGTGATATGAAGCCCTAAGATTCATTGTATATGCATGATATCTAAAACATTGTGAAGTAGTTGCTGCTATTGAAAAATCTATGTGTGAATCAAAGTTTGTTAAGTTAAGAGGGATGCAGATAGAGTAAAAGGTAGAGAAAAAATGAAAGGGAATGAATAGTGTCTAAATAGAATATATCTAGATGTATGCACACATAGGGTGAACATCATAGGGATAGAGAGTGAGGTAGACAAGAATAAAAATCACAAATAGAATGTGTAGATATTGAGAAATTATAAACTAGACTTGTAATAGAGAAATAGAACTATATTCTTTCATGGATCCATCTTGTACAATCGAGTTATAACTTGATAGTTCTGATTGGTTGGTGACTTTAGAAAAATTGAGTTTGTGCTTAGTTAGGGGATTGGTGTCTCCTAAGGATAGGTGTCCTTGATTCTAACTAGTGTGGTTTTTCTAGTGAGGTGATTTAATTATGAAGCTAGATTAGAATAGTAGATTCTAGCAGCTATTCTCATGGTGGTTTTTCACTTTGGTTTTTCCACATATAAATCTAGTGTAATGTGTTTTTGTGTGTGTGTGTTATCTCTGCATCTGTTCTTTAATATCCATATGAATTGATATCTCCTCTAAAAAATTTAAATCAACTACTTTTAGTTGATCTACTGATTCACCCCCCTCTCAATAGATAGTTGTGTTCAACAGGTTTTAATTAAATAATGCTCAATCCAAAGAATATATATTATGTAGTTTTAGAGTAAAACTTAGGTCAAACAAAATGCAATGCTTTCAAATATAAATAGGATGTATTCTCTATAATTTAGCACACCATTGGTAGTCTAAGGAAAACTATATAGTAATTCCCACTTATATAGAGGTGTCTCATCTATACTTGGTGTTTTATAAATTCATAGTGACTTCCATTTTTTTAAACTCAACATTTTGTCTATGGTAGCAGTGTTAAAATTTTTAACTCAAGATTATATAAATAAACATAGGTTAAAATAATGATACGCCTACCATAATAGCCTTAGGCTAATTTAATTAAGACATAGATATATAATAAGGTAACATGTAGACTTATAAATATACTATGTAACTTATACCAAATACATTCAACATTGGTTAAATGGTATTGCTTGATTTATAAGGATTTCATTTTTTTATAATAAATATGTTGGTCTCCTTAAGGTGAAATTCTAAGTTTATATATGTTAAAATGTAACATATATATATATATATATATATATATATATATATAGACACACACACACACACACACACACACACACACACACACACACACACACACACACACACACACACATGAAAATGTAGCCACTCTTAAATGTGACACTCTATAAAAGTGCTACGTAGGTTATACCCACATCATACAAGGTTATAAAACTCTATCTCAATCATATTTAACTTTTACATAGGTCATAATAGACAATACAACTATGTCAAATAAAACATAATCTCTAAATGTTATTCATACTTCCTATTTCCAATGCAAACCCCCTATTTCCTATGCAGACCTCTTTATAAATGATATGAAACACTAGAATATTAAATTTAGGTCTCAAATAATAGTATACAAACATAAGATATTAAAAACTAGGTTTAAACAATCCAACACTAACCATAAATAACATGGCAACCATGTAACAAAACATAGGTTATAAAATCATCAAATAGGTATGAGAAAACAATTCGTGGCTTTGTAATTTAATATGCTACATATCCAAGTGAAATGAATCATAAAGAATAAAAATTCAAGGTAAATTTAGTTGAAAACATAGCTTCAAAAGGAATGGCATAGTCTATAGAATTATAATGTAGGTCAATGATATTAAATGCTTCCAGAATTGAAATTAAATGTAACCTATCTAATTTCCAAAGAAAAAATATTTCAACACAAGCTAAAAATTATAAAATATCTGAGAATAATTACATGGGCCTAAGATAATAAGACACAAGGTTTTAAGTAATTACTATGCCATTTTTAAAATAAGATGCAAACCGAGTAAAGTAATATAGAGGCAAAATAATTACAACACCTACCTTGAAATTTGTTTAAGATTTTTACCTTTCTATTCTTGAATTTCCCTTTTCCTAATTTTCCTCTTCTCTTTGTATATCTTTGTCCATGTGTTTTTCTCCAAACATTCTTCTCTTATTTATAAAACTTTATTCTTTCTAATTCCTGCACTCCTATTTTGAATGTAAACTTTTTATTTTAGTTTTTCCCATGCATGCCAATTTAATCTTATAAATTTATCTTTATCATATCTAAAACATTCTTTTTAAATTACTATGCCATCTTTTCTTTGTTTTCTAAATATTCACTTAAGTTAACTTAAGGATCTTTTTTCTTAATTTTTATGTAAATTCATGCATAATTTAAATTTTAACTTTAAATTGCATTAACACAACTTCCATGCAATTTTAAAAACAATGATAAACAATTATTTAACTAAAAGATAAAATAATTCATTAGTTACAAATTATATCTAAAAATAGTAATACATTTTTAGCAATTAATATTTATTTTCCCATTTCAAATTAAAAAATGAAATCAATTATAATAAAGGAATATAATGAAATTTAAAATGAAATCCACACATACAAATATAAACATAAACCATAAATGCTACCATTTTTATCAAGTAACATTTAAAATCTCTTGTGCATATGGGTAGGGTCACTAGTAATTTCCACTAACATTCCCCCACTCATTCCATCTAGCTGATCCTCTTTAATGATGCTTTCTTTGTTCAAGCTCTAAAGGTAGGACCTATCTTGTATCCAACTCATAACAAGTAGGTAGTTAGTTTGAGCCATCATATATTAGCCAATAATGTTAAACTGATAAATATATATCCTTAATGTATAAATTTATCAAAATATAACTGTCACATAATATATTATAATCAACAATATCACTATCCATTACAGTATATGTCAAAAAAATCAAATCAAATTAATGGTAATCATATAATTACCATACTAATCTATGGATTTATAGGTTATTAATTATATGGTGAAATTAGGATATGATAGATTCATATAGGTAGAAATTAGGGAAGAATTATGATTCATCTCTCTATTTCCTTCTGAGTTCAATAAGACATCTTCACACTTGAATGAACCACCTCATGCCTATAAAATCTGCTCTCATCTCTCACTTAATTCTTTTTTGCATTCCAAACTTTAGGTTAAATGATGTACCATTTCAATGAATATTTTAATATAAGTCTAACTAGGTTTGAACCATTCAATCATCACTTTCTCCATATCTAAAAAACTTCTCTTTCAGTCAAAATGTAGCAACTAGGTCTAGGCTACAAGTAAGACACCACTACACTTGTCTAGAGGCTAAGACACTTCAGCATATACATTTCTTGAAGAGGTTTGAATTTAGTTTGTGAACACCATGAGCCATGAGTGACTTGAGAAACTCCATTCAAGTCTTTGGCATGAACACCATCTATGTTCCATACCCCCATCAAGTAGGAGGTGTAATAGAGGGATTATGAAGGGGAATGGGGATGGAATGAAATATGTTTATTAACTCTTGAAGGTAGAGAAGGTTATAATGGGCTATGGACATGTCACTTTCTTCAACAAGTGGTTCATGATTTTCATTGTCTTCTTGAAACCCCTATATAGCTACAACTTTAACTTCCACTTTGTCAACGAATGCATATTTTTCATGTTGAAACTCCTCTTGGATGGGCCTTCAAGATCATGTATTTTTATGTTTTTGAAGAGAAGGCAATGTGGTTTGACCATAGACAAGGTTTTCATTCCTATCATCAACTTCTTAGTTCTAAGATAGAACTTTGAGGCTAATAGGTTATTTTTGAGATTGAATGCGATCTTCATGAGGATAAGGAATATGAGAAGACTAACATGGAACATAGTAAATCACTTGAGGATGGGAGAGATAGAATTTTTATTCAAACATATTTTCATTTTATCCATATTTATAATGAGGTCTTTCAATAGCTACAAGTTGTCTCTCAAATTTTTGGCTTTCCCACCTTGTAAGCCTATAAATACACCATTGTATGTAGCATCTCATTCCATTCAAGTCTTTAATTATAACATAGTTGGTTTCCTATTCAACCAATTTCCATTTATTTATCAAGAATTGGATAGACCTTTTGATTCTTTCTATGAAATTCATAGGGATCGCATCAAGATCTTGATCCCATTTCTTCATCAATATTTCTAATTCTAATAACTTAGAAATGAGTACTATCAAGGACTTAGTTTGAGGTATAAAATGAAAAGGATAAGGATATGATATTTGGTATTAACCTTGATGAGGTTGTATAGGAGTTTCATAGGATGGATAGGGTTATTGGGGAAGAATGACTTTAATAACTTGCCTCATAAGAGTTTCGATCTCTCCTTTCAAGACCTAGATCATAACAAATTGGATCTCTTCTTCAAGTGGATTAAACTTATCTCCTTAACAACCTTCTTCAAAATACTCTTCAACAACTTCATGACTATATGGAGGTAGAATGGTTTGACCATATGATGGATAAAACCTTTTATAGGAAGGTGGATAGTAATATCTCTCAACATAAACATCCATATCAAATTCATTAGTCAAATGAGACATAATAAGTTATCAAAATATTTTCAACAAGTACCTAGATCTACTTATCACCATTTAATGTATTTAAAGGCATCATTAGTGTTTGCTTAAATGCTTCCAAAAGCTAACAATAGGAAGAACACACCAATCATTCTTCTACTCTTTTGTACCTTTTTCCCACCAGGCATTCCAAAACTATTTTATCCAAATATTGCACCTATGAATATCTCCCTTTATTTATCTCTTAAGCTCACACACAACACTAGACTAGTCACTTGTGGGGTCAAAAAGGATGAAGGTAATAAAAATTAAACCTATAATAATGAGGTGATACACCAAGAATAAGTCCACACAATACACTTGAATATTTATTTAGAAGGAAAACCATAAATACTAAATTCAAATATATGACCTTCTAGCATAAGTATTTCTCATAGATTTAAATTGATATGCATAACTAGAGGTGGGTGAAAATAAGGTATGATACTAGACACTACTATTCCCTTTCACACTTTAAGTACACATCAAAAAACAATACACTTTATGAGACCTATTATAAGAGATGCCACTCACATAATGCATACAAAGGTAAAATGAAAATAAGAAGAAACAATCTTCATCACTTTTATGTTAGATACACCACTTGAGATAATTAGGAAAGACATCAAGAGAATAAATAAACTTCATAATATTTATCACAAGGAAAAACAAGGTGCCAAACAAGTAGGGATTTGTCTTACTAGGTGTGTGTTCCATATAATTTCCAACATGGGTTGCAAAAATAGATGATGAGAAAAGAGAGAGAAGAAGATAAGTTCAATAGTCACAATTCATGTGTCAAGATATAGAGACTAGTTAAAACATGAGAGAATGAGGTGGAGAATAGACCATGAAGTGGTCTTAGACAAGTCTTCATAAAAAATATGGCATCCTTCCTGAATTTCATGTAAAGACTCTTCATGTCTCTTTTGAAACCACCTTTTGGTGATGAATAATCATATTAACTACCTAAATCTATCATAGGTATCTTTGACACATATTCACTATCATGAGAAGATTGAATCCTGATGATAACTATCCTCATATGCCTCTTTAATTGATAGCTTCTAATGTACCACTTTTCATCACCATCTACCAATTAATTACTAGCCCTTTAGGCCTCACTCTTCACACTTATCATTCAATTGACATGTAGTTACTCAATAAATGTGTTTCAAAGGTGTTAGGACACGTATTGAAGATAGTTTTGTATTTGGGTATATCAAATAGACCTTCAAAGCTTAATTATCACACTTTTCACTTTTCACACTAGGCAGTTATTTCATTCTCACTATCTTGTTTAACACTACCTACAATGAAAAATGTAGTATAGATACTTTCACACATAACTTTAATGATAGTTGATTATAGGGAGTTGAAAAAAGTCCCTAATCACCTTATATAATATTTTTCATCCATCAATCTCCTTCTACACCTATAGCACTAATCAAATTCTATAATAAACACCATGTTTTAGTCTATTCATACAAGTGATAGTATAGAAAAAATTGATGGTGAAGATACTAAAAGACTTATAAAAAGGTTATAAACACTTCCCTAATCATTTTCCAACTTATATATCCATCTTCATTCATCTCTTTCTAATTCGGATTGAAATAGGGTTTTGAGAGGGTTTTAGGTGTGTTGGACTATTAAGGATTGTTCACAAAATATTGATGTATAAATCCTAGAAAAAATACATTGATTTTGATCTAAATACCCCCTAAAACTATACCTGCTCTTTAGGTCACCATTTAATCTTTTTGTATAGGTGTGAGCAAAAGAAGTTGGTCTATTAAGCTCTTTCTTGCATTCTAGGTAGGTTTAATAAATGTTTAGGCCAAAATTGACCAAATTGGGGTTATTTATACAAACCAATATCTTGTGTTAGAATTTTTATCTCCCATAAATGTTATAAAATTTATTAGAAAGTTCATGTGGTCATACGAGTGAAGTTGGAAGTCATTAGGGTATAGACCTAGTATTATGCCTATTAGGCCTGACTGTGTTGAACTGCGTATTTGAATTATTATATATTTATAATGACTATACGGACCATCTAGTATTTTTAACTTTTAGTCCAATTTTAAAAATAATCCTAATAATATTAAAATCTTCCTCCACTCACTTGTTTACTCTTCACATACTAACCTATAAATTATGTTTTCATGGATTGGCCTATATCTAAGACAAAATATAGGGCATCTCCCATGTTCCTATGACTTTAAATATACCATGATAATATATTATAGGCCATCATTAGCATATTCGCAAAGTATAAAGTTATTTTCATGTTCATAAATCATTATACACCTCAAACTCTCAATATTGTTTTTGGACTAAGGTTGTAGGCAAGATTTTAGATGACTATGTTTGAACCCTATTTGACCAATTCTTACCTTGTTTCCTTCTCTCTGAGATTCATATAAAAATTTTGTCATTATGCAAGTAATCTATATTTTATCATCTTGAAGATATACCTCTGCCAATCATCTTACATCTTGCCTTGGCTAGACTAGTCTGTAGGTAACGTCAAACTATAGGTACAAGTTATCGAATATAAATATTCCTATAGGTGTTACTTCATTTTTATCATAATAATTTCATTATTTTGGTTTCTATAAAAGGATTGGATAAAATTTCATTTCTTACCTTTATTTATCATCTAACTAGAATCATTTTTGCTTAGACTAGTTCACTATATGCCCTGGTTGTGTCACCTATAGGTGGCAATCAGGAGAGAATTAGAGAGATTCATATAGGTGTCAATTAGGGAAGAATTGTCATTCATCTCTCTATTTCCTTCTAAGGTAAATAAGACATATTCAAACTCAAATGAACCATTTCTTATCTTTATACTATGATCTCATCTCTCACTTACGTCATTGTTGCATTTCAAACTTTAGGTTCAAATTGTAGCTTTTCATTGAGTAATTTTAGTGTAAATTTGACTGGGTTTGAACCATTCAAACATCACTTTCTTCATATCTAAAAACCTTATCTTTAGGTCAAGATGTATCATATAGGTCAAAGATACAAGTACAACACCATTAAACTTATCTAGAGTCTAAGATACTTCACTATAAGATGGAGTATTATAGAGCAAAGACTTATTTCAAAAAGATTAAGGTAAACTCTCCCTTTGAGGAAATTTTCTAACTTTGCACTTCTATAGACATTGCTTGAAGAGGTTTAACTAAATTTTTTGAAAACCATGAGCCATGAATGACTTCATAAACTCAATTCAAGTATTGGTCATGAACATCATATGTGTTCCATACCTCCATCTATTCTTGCATTATCCCTACATGATTGTAACATGATGGTAGATGATTGTATATTGAGTCTCTTTTTAATATTATTCATGATATTGGAAATTTATTTGAACAAACCTAAATCTTTTAAAATGAAAACTCTTCATGGATAAATGGCCTTTCATTTTTTAAAGAGATAGACATAGGTGTATTATCTACCTTGAAACCACTGACTGAGAACAAAATCCTACAATTGATGAAAGCATGTCCTACAAACTATAATGGTGATCTCTTTAAGCATATTGGGAATTATCCTACATATCAAAACATAGTCCACATGTGAAAACTAGTTGGAAATAACATGAAGATTAAGGATAAATTATGATAAAACACATATACCACCTAGAAACATCAGATCAAATAAACAAATGAGAAAACTTGTAGGTGATAGGAATTTGAAGACAGTTTTTAGTCATTGCCCTTATTAGAGTTTTTTCATGAAGTTAAATCCATAAAATTGAAAAATATTGCCATGGAATTTAAGCTCACACATGTTAATTTAATCTCTTAAATGCATTATTCACAACTCTTCCTCTCCAAACCATACCAACTACAAACTAGTTGGCTTATTTGACTTGCACAAGAGAGTAAAGAAAAAGACATAATGGTTTTGGCCATTTTTTAACCTATCAAGGAAATATGAACATGGAGATGATTTGTATGGATCTAAAGAGTCACTCTATAGTGTCCACATATCCCAAGACTATTGTAAAGTATGTACAACCACCCCAAACTTATAATCTAGAATTGTTAGTTATATAATAGTTCCCTAACACCTACCTAACACATTGGATGTTGAATAACACATTGAAACACTTATCCTTAGAATGAAATTGTAAAATTTCATTAAAGTGAGCCAAAAGTGATATAAAATGAAACTTAGGACAAATGAATAAATGTGATCAAAGTAAAACATGTTATGTGACCCTATTTATGACCATGGTGAACATTTTAGGACCTAAGGGGACCACATGACAAGTTTATAGGGGTTGACATATTTGACTAGGGGGTCAAATTAGTCTATATTATCTTTTTTCTTTAAGTAAATTGAGGAGGTAACACTATATGTCATAAAGTAATTTATGTGTTATTATCGACTACTTTGATTACTCTTTATGTAACTTCTTAATCTTCCTTTATGTATCTAAGACTAAAAAGGATTGTCAGTGTACATGCATTTTTGCTTGACCCATTGTCAATAATGACATTATGGATTGTATTCTTTTTTATGTATGCTCTAAAAAGTATTCCATGTTTGTTTAAATCATCATATTTGATTTCCCTATCACCAAATGTGATTTTTGGGCATTGTGAGAATAAACCTATAAATATACATTTAATTCCACATATTGGGTGTCAATATGACTTAGGAAGAGGATGTAAATTATATGTGTGATATACCTCTGAACTATATTTTTTAATATTATGATCTGATTTGGGAAATGATTACTAAAGATATTCAACTTTGAATTGGCATTTCATTATGGTCTAGCTTCCTTTTTTGGGTGTGATTAGCTTTATAGTATTATCTTAAATAAGATATTTTATCTTATGCCTTAACCTAAAACATTTTTTTTATACTACCTGATACACATATGGTAATCATAATATGCATTACTATTAAATCCCTTTGGTTAAGGATTACTCAAATCAAACTTGAATGGTGGAGGTATAAATGTGTACTTGCAATTGAGTAACCTATATAATAAGATATGATGAGGATAAGGTAACCTTGTAAATACCTCCTTCGTGGACTTTTTAAATTATTTTATGGATTTGATATGGCATTGACTTTTTTTTTTCATTCTTTAACTTTTTAGATTTAACCTTGTAGTTTGGATTACTTTGAAACTTGTTATTTGAAGTAGATAGAGCACGTAGTGTATATTTTAAATTGTTCAATGTTATGAGATTGAATCTTATTTATTTGACTATATGACATAGCTAATTAAAATATCTAAACTTATCAAATAATAATGGTTAATCGAGTGGTATTATCAAGATTTGGGTGAAAATATATTATAATTCACTGTATGCCATAGAATTTATAATTTTGGTTAACAAAGTTTTGTATTGAAGAACATATTCATTGATTAGCTAATTTGACTCTTTTTTAATTTTATAAATTTGTGAAAAAGATAAATTTTCACTAATGTTGATAATTAAAAGTGTGCTAAAAGCTAGTCTTCTAAAGGATTGAATGATTTGATTTATTGAAGTGAAAAATTATAGAACCATCATAGAGCATAGTCTTTGAGGTTTATTAGAAAGTATCAGAGTTATGGATAGGATCACCAAATCATGTAGATGCACAATTTCATGACAAGTTTAAGATAAACAAGCACACAACACATAAATTCAATCTAAATTAGATCAATAAGAGAATATTACATAAGACAAATAGGATCTAAAATACCAATATGCTATTTAAAAATCTCACAAATGTGACATGTACATATAGGGGAGTGAATTTTTAACTCCTATCTGTAAATCTCCATGAAAAGTGGTCAAAGAGGCAAAAATAGAAGAGTAACTCCTATACCTAGAATAGTCGATTAAGGGAGATACTTCCTATTCCTCTGGTCAAACTATAAATTTAGGTACACCTAAGTAATATTATCCATGAAAGTAGAAAAAATCCAAGCAAGGGAAAAAATCCCATAATAAATAAATATGGGAAAATAATAAACCTCTATTCCAACATCTCTCATGTACAAATCAAGCTCTTATAAAGTAGAGAAAATAAGAAATACCATATGAAAGAACCCCCCCTATAAATAAGAGACATAAATAAGAGGGTATAATTCCCTCGATAAGATGATGTTGTAGTATCCCAAACCTTAATAAGAGCCTGCAAGTGAAAATAATTTATCTCCATGAAAGGTTTGGTGAAGAAATTTTTTGTCTACGATATCATCTAAAAATATCTCAGATCAATTATCTCACCATGAATGACCTCTTTAATGAAGTGATTGTGAATCTTTGTGTTTGGTCTATTGATGTTGGATTAAATTCCAATAAATCTAAATAGTAATATGGTATTTGTAGTAGATGTGAGTAGGTCATCTGAACTAGATATTGAACTCTATGAGAATCCCTTAGAGCCATATGGCCTTAGTGGTAGCATTAACAAAACCCTATACTCTACCTTAGTAGATGATAAACCAATAGCATTTAACTTCTTACTTTACCAACTAATCAAACTTGAACTAATGGATAAAGTGTATCCTGAAGTGGACTTGTGATAATAAATATCTCTAACCCAGTTTGAGTCAATATAGCTAATCATGTCAATGTCAGTTCTTGATCTATATAGAATACTAAATCAATGTGTTCCATAAATGCAATGTAATATCCTCTTATCTACTTCCTAGTGTATCTCATGGGTTTCCTACATGAATCTAGAGATTACACCCATTGCATATGATATGTTAGGTTTGGTATGTGTCAAGTAGATAAATATACCCAATAGTTGTCAATAAAAGGCAGCATCGAATAAAGGTGAAGTACAATCTACATTAAGATTAACTCTAGATAGAAAGGGACTCAATTTTTTCTTACAATCAACCATGTGAAATTGATAAAGTATATCAAGAGGATACTTGGGATATGTAGGAATGATCCTTAATTCTAACTAAGAAATATAAACCCAAAGGATGTAATATAACAAGCCTAAGTCTATCATGTAAAATTTGTCTTGAAGAGACCTTTTCACTGCTACAATGGATGAAAAAGAGATACAATTGATCAAAAGATGGTCAACATAAAGAAATAGAATCAAGAGTGAATCATCCTACTATAAGAGATATATTTTTGGATCTTAATGGCATCTAGGGAATTATGATATAAGAAAGAAGGAATACATCTTCATGTACCAAGCGCTAGGGCCTTGTTTGAGGCCATAAATGAATTTTTGGATTCTCCATATAATGGGAAAATCTTGAATAAATCCCAAAGGCTAATCCATGTAAGTATCATCCTCAATATCACCATGAAGAAATACACTCTTCACATCCATGTGATGAGCATCCCAATGAATAGATATGATAATAACAAGTGTGAATCTGATAGAATTCATTTTGGTGACTATTGAAAAGGTTTTTATGTAGTCAATGCCAAAAACATGTGAGAAACATTTTGTGCACAAACACACCTTGAAATTGTTGATGTAATAATACAATACATACTTGGATAAATATATAAATATACATCAAACCATATTTATTACCTTAAGAATAAATGTCAAATCGCAAGTATGATTCATGATTAAGGAGTTATAATCCTCATGCATGTTAGAATTGCACTCAATAATACTTGATTGATCTTGAAAGGTATATGGATATGAGGTAAAGGAATATAAAGCATATAGATTAATTTAAAAATATTAACATGTCCTCATGTCATCTGAAAGATCCCTAACCCATGTGCTTGTACTCTGTAGTGTCTACCTAACCCAAAGAAGACCAGAAGTGGATGAGTCAAGTAGAAAACATCATCTTCTAATGTTCAGCTAGATGTGGATAGAGATTATTCCCCATCACTACTCTCACTACCAAAATTGTAAGAATTGTCCTCAACCTATGGAATGAACTCAATCTATTCTAAATCATATGAATCAAATTCAAGTGAGTCTAATGAAGTGGGATAAGTGTCAAGTGTTTATTTTATGGGAATCTCCTAAAAGTGAACCCTTATCTCAATGAATAGATCATGTGTAGTCATATGAGTGATGTGGTACTACTTGATCCATGTGAATAACCTATGAAGATGCGAATCTTACTTTGAGGTTCCATAGACTGATGTTTCTTCTTAGGTATAAAGACAATATCTAGAGATTACAAGACTTTGAAATGTTCAACTGTGGGTTTCCTAATGTATCAAGATTTAATGGAGTAATACCTTTTAAATCCTTATGGGTAATGTATTATGATTTTCGCAAGCATAATTTATTACTTTGGCCTAGTACTATGGTGCAAGTGACTTAGAGTGAATCGTATAGTTATCCATCTCTTTCAAGGACCTATTATTACATTTTGAAACTTTATTTTATTGAATTATATATGGAAATTTCTGCTACAAATCAATCCCATCTATTATGCAAAACTACTCAGATATGTTATTGACATATTCACCCCCTTTATTAGTTATAAGAACCTTGATAAATTTCTTAGATTATTTATCTATAAAAACTTTGAAGTCTCAAAACTTGTCAAACACTTCATATTTTATCTTAAGGAAGTGGACCCATGTTTACCTTGACAAATCATCAATAAAGGTGAAAACATACAACTTATGAAAGATAGATTAGGAAAAGACCCATATACATGACTGTGTACTAACTTTAATGCCTATAAATCCTTCAAGCTTTATCATTGTCAAATTTACCTTTAGTATGCTTCTGAATGGTGAAACCCTCATAAACAACATTATAAAAATGGACTTGAGGTAAGCATGTAACCATGCAAATTTTTTTGAGTTATTCTAGGTAGTGGTAGTTGAGGTGGCCAAATTACTCATGCCATAATTTACTAACTCCATTTGAATGAGTTAACAATGAAGTTAGAGAAGAATCATGTGTAAAATGTGAGAAGGTATATAACCTATCTTGGTGATCTACCCTACCCACTACAACTATAGAATCATTATACAACTTTCTAATTATAATTGAATCTATTGAAAACTAAACCCTCATGCCATTACTAATATGAATGTTTTGGTACACTGATAGTAGATTATTCGAAAGCAATGTAACACATAAATTTTTTTTTTAATTTTCCTCCATCCACTTCAATATACCCTATTATTTTCAACTTATAATGAACTGTCATCACCCAAAGTGATAGAAGACATGTTACAAGGCTCTAAGGAAGAAAAATCAAAATGTGAAGACCCCATGTGGTGGGAACCACCTGAGTCAATAACCCATGAAGAGGATGGAACTGCAACTACTATAAGATATTTTACCTTTTATTTCTATTTACCTTTGCCTTTTTCCTTATAAGAATCTTGGGTTCATGAATTATCCTTTTTAGACTCAAGAATACCTATGTTGTTATTTTCTATAAGATGATTTAAGTGGTCATTTTGTTTCTTCATGCACTTGTGTTCATCATGCCCATTTTTATTGCAATAAGCACATTTAATCTTCTCATTCTTAGGTTTATCATTTGAAGAGGATTTTTTAATGGTTGTTTTGGCAGATGTTGATTCTTTCTTATATTCTTAATCCTTGCTCTTTTTCTTCATCTCTTTGTTTGAATATTTCTATTTCCCATTCCCAATAATGAAGACATGAGGCTTTGATGACCTCAATGTTCCCATCTCTATCGACTTATATTACTCTATAGTAAAGTTGGCAATGAAAGCATATAAAGAGGTCATTTTCTATGTAGTGCCTAAATCACTTTTAGTGGAATGGAAAGTAGAGATAAATATTGAGTAATTAGGACATAGCTTATATAGTATACAAAGAATAATTTGGTCATATTTATTATCTATTCCATATTATTTCAATTACAATATCAAAAAATTAAAATTGGTGAATAAATCCTTAAGGGTATCAAAGTTGTTAGGACTTAGGCTAGTAAGTTCATCTTCTATTATGTCACCTCTCATCATATCTTTATTACCAAAGAACTTTTATAAGGTGTTCCAGACTTCATTGGGTGTTTTAGAAGGTTATAAATGAAATATGATATTAGGAGACATAGAAAGACAAATAAACCCATAGGCTTCAATCAATAGTTGGTTCAGTTTATAACCCCATTGTAATTCAATGTAAACCTTTGATCCTTATAATAATTTTCATTTCAATTTTAAATTTATGATGGTTAAATGGTGTTTGAGGATTAATTAAAATTGTGTCCATTATGCATAAATATATTTATTATGTTAGTATTTGAATTTTTTGTTTGTTGTAGCAATAAAAAAATTGCAAGAAATGTGGAAAATGATGCACCACAACATAACACCCACCATCATAAAATTAATTTTGATCAAAATCCCACAATTTTTTCATTTTATAAATTTATTATTTTTACAAAATACATGAGATAAATTTAGTGGGAATGAAAAAAAATTCACTTCTAAACAAAATAGTACTCAATTATGAGTTATCGATCAAAAATTACACAATATATTATTTTCCCATCTTTAATGGCCTATTTTAATTATAAAAGCTCAAAATTTAAATACACTAATGGATAAAAATAGATATATACTTAACTTCATAGGATGGAATTGAATTAATGACCTCTACAAATAAATTTTCGAGTCATAACTAATCTTTCTATGCACCTCTTAATGTGAAATTTCCATTTTGAGGGAAAAATTAAATAACAAGCTATTTTTAGAAAAATAATTAATAAAATAGTTATTTTTAGTGAAGAATAAATATTGTTTGACTTATATTCGAAATAAATAAAATACATATACCTTTGGTTATTCTAATTAAATAAATCACACATCATACACAATAGAAAGCCATATTTTTCACACATAGGTCTGCACCTTGAACCACCAAAGAGGGAAGTGCCAAAATGGAGGAAGCCACAAGTCAATACATCCAAAAACAACTATATTCAAAAAAACATATTCTAAAATTACATAATAGTTTTAGAGATCTAGTTTCATATAAAACTAGAGACCAAACAACCTACCTAAAAAAAAAGTGATCTAGCCCTCATAATTTTGAAACACTAATACAATAAAACATGAGATTTCAAGTATAGCTTAATAGTAATAAAAAACCAAACACATGATTACTAGGGTGGATTTGATACCATATCAAAGTTCTAGTCAGGATCACTAGATAATGTGTATTCACGTGTTTGTGATAGGTGCAAGATAAATAAGCACACAACACACAACTGCAAGCTAAATGAAATAAATATGAGAATATTGTATGAGATAAATATGAATCAAATACCAATCTTCCATTAAAAAATATCAAAAAATGTGAGATGTAAATATAGGGGAGTGCACAAGAAATGCCTCCCTATAAATCTATATGAAACATGGTCAAAGATGCCAAAATAGAATATTAACTCGCATACTTGAACTATTTAGTCAATGGAGTTACTTCTTATTCCTTTGGTCAAACTATAGCTTCAAGAACACCTAAGCCAGATTATCCATGAAAGTAGGAAAAATCCATGTGAGGCCAAAAATACCATAATTTTTAGGAAATAATATCCTACTATACAATAAATAATGTGGAAAGAACAAGCTAAAATAATAATGATAAATAAAAACACATTACACAAGTAGATAACATGGAAACCTTGCTAATTGCCAGGAAAAACCATAGTCAAATGGTAGTTGTATTTTTCTTATTGATATTTAGAATAAAAATCTTCCTCTTCAACACACTCCTCTCTTACAATTCTTTCACACAAGCATTCAATCTATGTAAAGCTTCTCAAAAAACTAATTATAAGCTTCTACACACTCACAAGCTTCATACACTTTCTACAAATATTACACTTGCTTTCAAGCTTACATACATAAAGAGGTAGTATCATACATATATAATACAAGGAGAGAAGATAATAATAGATGGTAAGGAGGAGAGAGAATAAATTTCTCCCCTCTATATGTGGCCTTACTATTAATGAATAGGAAACTTGTCTCCCTCACATGTGCTAGTCAAAAGATGCTCCCACTTTTGAATTGAGGATACCACCTCCATGTGACCCAAACATATTATCCATAATTCATATGTGACTTCCAATCAAGTATAGTGGTCAATCTCCCTACAAGCCATGTGCACTCACATGAATCAAAAGATGCCTTGATCATATTTTTGACTCCAACCAAAAGGGCCGCCCATAGATAAATATACCCCACAAGTACATGGGTGAAGATGCTTATTCCCACATGCTTCCAAAAGTCACCCATCATAGATATTCATCCCATTTCTCTCTCTTAATATTTTATTCAATAAAATATTCATATGAGCCATGTGACATCAAAAAAGAGACACCTCATTGACCTAAATTATTTCCAACTCACACTACCACCTCATCACATTAATAGTGATGGTGAGTAGTAACTACGAATAGTGACTTCACATCATAAAAATAGTAAATAAATATGGGAAAATAATAAACCTCTACTCTAATAGAAAGATCTTGGTTAGTATTTTTTAATGTTAGGCATATTCCAAGCATGGTACCTAGAATGATCAAATATGTTATTCATGATCACCATTTCCATCATATAATATAAGTTTAAAAGCTAAAAATCCTACCAATGATGGGTATGAGACTATTTCAAGTGCCAACAGATTAAGAATAAAATTATGAGAATCCATTGATTGACTTATTCTAGAAGCATCTTACACTAATTTCAATACTTTATCATGTAAGGCTATAACATTTTATTCAGGAATGAGGCATGGTTGGTAGTGGACCTTTTGTAGTAATGAATAAAGTTGTGTAATATTCCTATGTAGAAACATGTATAGGAATTTATTTTAAACCTAGTTATGCCCCCATACCTAAGAATGATAGAAAACAATTGGATGTGTTGATATATGCATAGAGATAATAGCACTAATTGGAACACCTAGAATTTAAATATTAACAACATTGAAAGTCACCTATTGTTTTAGTATTTTTTAGATGATACAATATTCTCTTGATGTGTAGTTTTAGATACTAGGAGTAATTACACAATTGTGTCAAATTATTTGGGACATTTTTGAAGTCCTTGACAAAAATTGGAAAACTCTTTGAATTGTTTAGGATCTACCAAACTATGTTCATTAGGATAAATTATAGTGTAAATTTTAGCATTATCTTGATTATCATTCATAATTTCATTATCTTGAGTATTATGTTCATCACTAAAATCATATTCAAAGTGGACATAATTTTGAAGAGTTTTATTATCATATTGATAAAAAAAATTATCGTATCCATTTTAGAAGAGATCAAATAAATTTTAATATGCTCTTTAGAAGTTTCACTTAATCTATCACTACATCTTAAATGAATATAGGATATGATCTTATTGATTGACATGTAAAGGTGCAATAGAAAAATAAAAATGGGTGTCACTAGACAAGGTGTGTTTTACTTTTTTAGGCTCTTATATATGCTAATCTTGGTCATAAAATATTGAACATAACCCAAAGGGCACTAATTATATAGAATTCAAATATCCCATATCCACACTTTATCATCTTTGGGGTATGTTGAGAGTAGATTATCAAGGCTAACTACTTATCTTTGTAGAACAAAAAAAAATGGTCAAAGGATTCCTATAAATAAAAAATAATTATTGAGTATTTTTAATATATCATGAGGTATGTGGAAACTAAAATAAAAATATAGTACTACTTATTGGCTTGAGTATTTAGGTAATACCCCTTACACCATGGCTTAGGTAAAACCGAAGACCATTTTGCCAAAAATGACAACTCTTATGAAATTTAAAATTATCGGCACATAGTTTCTATGAAACCAAGAAAAAAATAAATTAAAATTGAAATTTGAGAGCCAAATCAAAAATAAATATTTTTTTAATACAAATTAGAAATAGTCTAAAAGCCTAGGATAGAAAAATCAAAAAATGTACAAGTTCACTAATATGTGTTACACTATTTTTAATAAAAAATGAAATGTTGTGTATTAATAGGTGTGAAACTAAAATATATCAGAATGTTAACAATTTTTAATAATTAAAAAATATTATATTTACAAATGATAAATGTAGAAAACTATATTTTTTAAACACACTAATAAGAAATGTACTTAGCTCAAACACATATTTTTGTTGACTATTTTAGATGTTTGACAATGAGAATTAATAAATATACGATTATGTAAGCTCAAAATCAAGAAAAAAATATGAAACTAATTTAGGATAGGACTATTTTAAGTGGATAGGAGTGTAGGCCATTCACTTATATTGACCATGGAATTTTTCCTTTTGACTATGATTATTGACTGAAAAAAATCATAAAAATGTAGAACCCTAATGGTGACAAATCAGAATCAAGATCAAAAAGTAATTTTAAACAAGACCACTACAAGAGGAAACGAGAGTAGGTGCTTGATTCCATTGACTATATACTTGTCCTAGTTTCCTATGACAAAAATATAGATTATATCTATCTTCTGCACTTGTGAGTGTTGATTAGGATGAGATATTGTAATTCAAGTTATGACACATGAAATTAATTATTTGTCTTCTATTTTATTTAAAACCATAATGGTATTTTTATATATTGTACAACTATAAAAATTATGTGAGTGTAATGGTATTATCCTACCTCAATCACCCCCTTGATTATTGACCATTGCCTATGTATCCAATGCTCCAATGAAGGAAATCATGCCCACATAGTTATCCCACCTAGAATGATTTTACAATTGTGTTGCTTGACTATGTGTATGTAGATATAAAATGTCTTTGATACTTGAAAATGATAAATCTTGACCTACTTTTGAA